>JANHOG010000768.1:0-12051 GCA_027627325.1 Phlebia brevispora
AGCAGCGCCATCGTGCCAATTCCAACGCATCCCGCCACCGGGCCGACTCCATACACGCTGCTGCTATTAACGGCCCCAGTACGCATATCTATGTCGTCCCTGTAATCGCAATCTGAGACACTTGTCAGATCATGTATTTGTGACCTTCCAGGGCTCGAATGAATTGCGTGTAGAGAATATACCCCACGACAATCTTGTCGAGGAGTTCCGACAGACCATCCCGTTCGAATGGCCGCACGGGATCACTATGGAAGAAAAAGTGCAGAACCGTTGGCGACTGCAGTTCGCTGGTACCCCATGGGCCAGTTCCGGACTAGATTCAATCATGTAAAGTGCATGCAGCGTGCACCGAACTGGACTGAAAATTACCTTCCTTTTGTCATACAGTGCCCGAAGCATTATCTGCAACTTGTATCGCATCTTGGCCGTTCAGGTAAGAGTGTTTACCTTGGAGAATCGTATAGTACTCACGTACCAAATGCAGGGCTATAGTTATATTACGACCATCAACACCAATACAACTGTATGTGGCTTTCCCCTCATGTTTGCCCTTCCTGTTTCTAACAATGTCTTAGCCTTCTCGTCTCGTGTTCCTGTACACAGCTCCAGACCCCATGGTGGACTTCTTCTCTGTTTTGATATCCCAATCAGGCGAAAAGCTATCCATACTAGGAATTGAGCCCCAAGCTGCACATTCGCTCGGAGACAGTCTGCGTGCCATGTTTCCCCACAAGATCGCTTCAGATCGTGCACGGGAAGATGGCATCTACGTGATTGAGCTCAGAAAAGGCATCGGTATGCAGACATGATACAATGTGCTTGCCCACATCATAACTATATTTTACAGGCTCTTCGGAAGTCGACCGTACTGTCTTCCATGCGTACATGTTACGCTTCTTTGGCGCCATCGGGTACAAACTCGATGGTAGCATACCAATGGGCAAGGCAGGCCCGCTCGGTTTTGGAGCGAGGAAAGAGCTCTGGGTATTTAGAGGGTCAAGACAACGACCACCCAGCGCGGCTGCATCGACGCGATAGTATCGCTGTCGTGGTCGTTATCTTGATGGTCGGTTTGTTTGCTTGTTCTTGTATATTAGTGTAATACTAGCACCTGTTATCATGTCGCGAAATACCATTGGGCTTACTTAGGTAGCTCCTTTTTGGATTGAGCTGTATGGTACATCAATTCATTCGTGCAATTTGCCGTCACTTGTTGTCTCAAAGAGACGTCGGACGATGCAGCACACTTAGTCCGCGCGATCGATGTCGGCCTCGCGCAACACACAACTAGAGAGCCTGAATGCTATACGACATGATAATTGACTGTAACCTTCAAAGTTCCCTCGTACTAGCTTGGCTAGATCATCTGCCAGCAGGCCTGGACTTTACGGACGTGGGATTGCTTGGTCTTCCCCTCGCGGTCCAACCCCTGCATCGTTGTCAGCCGTATGAAGACGAGGGCCCATGCAAGCGGCACCTACATAGATGCGATATCCTGGAGGAGATCATTGTCATCGTCCTGGAGTTCCTCCGATTTATCTTCGCTGTAGCACGAAGAAATGGCTTGAGTCTGATCAGTCGACCGAGTGAGAAGAATTGACTGACTCAGCTCCTTTGTCTTCGACCGTATAAGTCGTCGTAACCGTCTTCGTGATTTCGATGACGGTATTCACATTTGTCCCGGTGGCGGTCGATGAGGAGGGCTCATCATTGATAGCGTCGGCCACAGATGCTCCCTCAACAACGGATTCGGAAGATGAGGGGGGAACAGCTTCTCTCGCAGCCTCTTGTGCCGATTGGACTGGTGCCTCCTGCGTACCAGCCGCAGAGACTTTGCTTGCTTCTTCGGGGGGACGGCTGGTCATTGGTAAGGACGATTGGCGGCTATAGGATGCGATAAGAAGTATATGGGCCTTTGAGTTTAAGCTCCCAAGCTGCCGCCCGCTGCACGAGCTCCTTATAATGTCCGAGGCATTGACATATGTCTATGCCATTACCATGAAACCTGCGCGAAGGGGAGAAAACGCGAAAATGAAAACATAGCACATACATCGCCATAGTATCGATTTACTAAGGTCGTTATTTCGCCGCCTACGTGCCCTGGCTGGATGGAAGTCTTCTCCGGGCCACGACGACGATCTCCGGAAGAGCACAAGGTCGAGCACTGCCCGCATTGCCCACATCAATAGTGGAGACAAGACAAGATGCCTAGGAGCGCGGCCGAGACGGAAGTCCACATGGTTTCCGGAAAAGCATCCAGGGCTTTGTGCTGTACGAGGATTTCGACGCGTCCCTTCGCGTTCTGGCGTCACGCCGTAGGCGGCTTCTGTCTATCGTCCCTGAGTATGCTCAACGAAGCTCCGGTTGTACACTCGCACAGCTCCCAAAGTGTTCTTGACCGCACAGGATTAATAAATCTCTCTGCGCGTGGAGGATATGAAGGAAAGAATGGAGAAAGAGATGCATTCCTTGGCGGACGCGCTCGGGAGTCGAAACACGCTCTAGCGAACACCGCTCCGGATCACTGGGCTCCAATACGGTGCTACTAGCAATGCCCACTCAGGCTACCAAATTCCTATGGTGACTCGATGGCGTCTGCAGTTTGTGAAAATTCAATACATAATAGATAATGGAAAGACTGGACACCATGTACGGGTGGGTATACAAGCTTGCAAGGGTAATCGAGATAATGCCGAGTGTCCGTAACATAGTATCAAGATGCGAGAGAGGAATGGAGAAATGGAGAAATGTCTAATGACCGTCCGTCGCTCCCTTCAAGTGGGTATCACTTTGACCCTTTCGTTCCCTTCGGCGGATTAGTCGCTTTGACCGCACTCAGCTCCTGCGGTCTACCTCTGGCATTCCATCCCCTAGAATCATCGTTGATAGTGTTACAATCAGCATCATTGAGAATACCAAAGTCGACGTACATGGCCTTTAAGTCTTCAATGAAGTCATCTCCGCCTTCCTTTGCCTCAAATTCCTGAGAAATATTCTCGAGCCTGTCGGATCAGATAGCATCAGCCTAGGCTCGACAATTATTCGCGATGCAAAATATCACTAACTCTTCTACTTTCTCTTGCACTCCTTCAACGGAGAAGGTCCTCGTCACCTTCTTTGTGATAGTAACGACGGTATCAACTTTCATAGCCGCAGGGGGCGTGGGCAAAGAAAGGATATTGGTCTCGTCGGTAATTCCTGACTTCTCGTCAGAACGAGACTCGGAGGCATTGGCATCGACAATGGCAGGTTCCGTCGTGATCTTCTCCTGAGCCTGTAGTACTACAGGTGCATTATCATTTACGTCAGTGGTACGAGTGGTCTGGGAGTGAGTGGTCGCAGTGGACTCGGACATTGGTAAGGAGTCTTAGGTGTATTTCGAGTTGGAAGTGGTAGAATGTTGGGTGCTTTCTGGTGCAGTCTGCACAGATACACCTCCTCTTTAATACCTCTCGAGATCTCTATGAGCCGCCGCAGGCAGTACAGGTACCTGTGCAAAGAGTACTAGAAGCTCGCGTAGAATAAGGCGTGCACATTGCCATGGAGGCCATGGAGCAACTTTGCGTGTACCAAGAGGTTTCCATAGAATCTTTATTCCGGGACCACGAGGAGCCTTGATGGGCTGTGTTCGCCTTCCCGCTTCAGCCTCCATTATAGCACAACGAGGCAGGCACAACGAAGCCGAGGCTGCAACGCACGCTTCGGGGAATATCAAAGTCAGCGCCGCTTTGTTGAACGAAAAGGACTAGAGGCGTCCACACGGATATCTCGTCACATACTGCACGGCGAGGGATTGGTTGAATCCTTTCCTACTTTTCCTGCGAGATGTACCTCATTGTAGTGATTGCTATGCACACGTAGGCACTGCAGGTGATCTACGTATTGGTACGAATGAAAGTCATGATCGATTGAAGCCGCAGCCGCCAAGCACGGTGAACGCGTCAAGCGGACTTGCCGTCCCGACTCGAGACTGGCGCGCGGTATAACCGTTCCTCGGAAAAAGCAGAGTCGAATCTCGTGGTGTTACGACCCTGTCCCAGTCCAATGCCTACATTTGAGAACTGTAGTATACATACGCGGTTTCTTGAAGTAAGAGATGGAAAAGGCAGAATTACGACTGAATTTTGATAAATTCGTTCCAAGTACTGGCTCGGAGATAATTACTACTAGTATATGCCACTCGAGCTTTCTTCCGTAGGTCCCTCTTGATCTCTAGCCATAGCCATCAGCTCCTCTGTGATGAGCCAGCCTACTTTTTGGAGCCGGGCTTCGAACCATTAGAGGTTGCTGTAGTCTTTGCTGGTTTGCTTGCATTCGAGTTTGTGGCGCTGGTCTTTAAAGGCGATGCTTGTTTCTTCTGCTCATTACCCTTCTGTTTGCTCTTATTCTTCTTTACAGCTGTGCTACTTAGATCGTTCAGTCTGCCGCGAGGGGTAGATCCGCTTAGCAGAAGGTTAGATATTCTTTGTTCCAATTCTATACACCTAACGAGACGTACCCTGCGATAATTGCCGCAATATCGATGTCCAAGACCAACAAGGAGTCTGCCTGCCTAGGAGCAGACCTTTTACGAGTGCAATCAGATTAATTATGCTCCCAGAGAGCGCGGTGACTTTCACCTTTGAGGCACGCCGCCCGCATCGTCAGCCGGTAACGTTTCCGGCGCATAGGCCTTTGCATCAGCTCGAGAGAATTTGGTTCGAACCATTTATCAGCAGAGACTTCAGACATATCTGCTTCAATATTACACGACGCTCAGTATGTTTCTCGGGGCAAAATAAAGCAGGCAACCTACCGCAAACTTCAATTAATAATGCTGTAGGGACTACGAGTTAGCCTTTGATGGGCGCAAAGGTCAGGCGGTTGAAGGTGCATGAGTCCCGGGTGATTTAAATAGTAAACCTGTTCGGGAGCTAATGGACATTAGGATAGGGTCCAGCAGGGCTGTGCGAACACTGATTGGACAACAGCAGGGCCTCATGCTTCTAAACTGAGTACTGAGATGCCATCGCACGGTACCACTGACCAAGAAACTAGACTCGGAGAGACTGTACCGCCACACTTGCCATGCTCTGAACGGGATTGAGTGTCACGATTGAAGCGAATTATTCAGCGACCAGTGCAACATCACGTCAAGGGGCCCTGGAGACGTGTGATGTCGAGTCCCACACACTTGGTAGTCGTCCGGTAACAAAGCTTGGGATGTGCACCGGTTAGGACTAACAAACCATATCAGAAGGGTGCAAGATTCGCGCTCGTTGTGAGAGCAATACATCGCACTTACGGCGGAGGCGGGCCCGGGCCGTCAGTGTGACTGATGAGAAGCCATCCTCGGGAGTATGAATGGTCGACAATGCCAGGGTCCTTCCTATGAAACCGATTACACACATGGTCCTTTTGACTTTGATGATAGTAATCTTTAACCGCTACTTGAGCTCACTGGATGTGCTTCAAGCGCGGGGAGTCAAAAATGGTAGAGGTTAGTGAGTATTTCTTCAAAAGACTTACTGGTTTGTGACTTTCAACGACGAAGTCTTGCGCAGCCAAAATTTGAGGGAAATAAAAGAATTGTATCGCACTTCGTACGTCTGCTGCAACGAGCCAAAACCAAAAAAAATACTGCCTGTAATTGTAGTGATGCCAAATAGCGGTTATTACTATGCACATATCATAGAGGTGTGAATGGAAGTGGCACTACTAGTTCTATGCGGGAGTCGTAGCTCAGACTGTTGACGGCCTGAGCGCGCTGTCAAGCGGACTTTAGTGCGCCACGCGCCACTCCTAGTATTCACGTGCTCTTCCGAGGGATCGGCGCGCGTTACAGTCGGCTCTCGTGAAGCTTTGAAGCTTCCTCACACGACAGCACACTGGCAGTATATCGCGGGCTACAGTAGGCGAAAAGGAGTCTGATTCTTCGCTCTAGAGGTTATACGGTGCATAGGAACGTGAGTAAAAACTCAGACACACAGCACAAGTGAAGAATGCCGAAGAGTCGAGAGGACAGAATCAAAATCATCTAAACCACTCTGATAAAACCACCCACGTCAGGGAATTAGGACCTAGCAGACGATATCCAAGGTGATGTTTGCCAGCGTTCAGCCCGCTCTATGATGAATTTGCTCGTTTCATTGTTTATTGGAATATTTCGAATCTCTCGGGGTTGATGTGTTGGTCGACTTCGTGGTTCCGGTCTCTAATTGTTATTTCTTTAGCTGTTCGTCCTGTTTCTTCTTTTCCTCCTCCTTTTTCCACTTCTCTTCCTCCTTTTTACATTTCTCTTCCTCCTTTTTCCGCTTCGCTTCCTCCCTTTTCCGCTTCGCTTCTTCCTCCTTCGCTTCTGCTGTTACGACAAGTTCATTCATCTTGCCACGAGGGGTACAGTCACTTGAACGAAAGATCAGGATTGCTTCTGAGCTTCTATTGAATGAGACATACCCTTGAACAATTTGTTCAATGTTGATGTTCAAGTCTAGGGAGAATACTGCACTAAATGTAGCTTCTCTATGAGTGCAATCAACTTCCTATACAGTGTGATTTTACCCACCTTTGGAACATGTCGTCTGAGTTATCGGGAACTGTAGTCGCACCTACAACTTGTGCAATGGCACCTGTGCCATTCTCCATAGGAATGGAGTTTGTAGGCTTTGACTGCACTTCTACGCCATGTTCAAATGTCGTGGCAGATGTAGTGTACAAAGTATCGCCCTCGTCTGACTCAGACGATCTGCCAGCAGAAACTTGTGGCATGTTTGATTCGGCGCTGTTGAACAGTCACCAGCATGATTATTGTTTTGCGGAATAATAGAGAATGTTACGTACGGGGAGGCTCTGATATCAGCTCTATATAGCAAAGTCTGTGAACTAGTCTCAAAGGAGGCAGTGAGGATTGTGCGAATGCAGTCCCGAATCCATGACTCTTAAATATATAAATTGTGTGGCTTACTAGTGAATGCTAGGATAGGGTCCGCGGCTGTACAAATCTTGATGGGACGGTATCCAGAGTACGATTGTTCTGCGCCGAGGGCATGATAATGCTATCCCGCGGGTTGCCACTGTTCAACAAACTAGATCAGGAACTAACGCACGGATAACTCGTACCGCCGCATCTTTGAACAGTAATCCACATTGCAACTGAGGCAGATTATTCAGCGACCAGTGCGGTATCACGTCAACGGACCCTGGAGACATGTAATGTCGAGTCCCGTCGACTTGGCAGGCGCCGTTCGGTAATAGACCTGGAGATGCGCGCCGAGTACAATTCGACACAGTCCATATTACAAGGACACAATTCGCGCTCGTCGTGAGAACAACATATCGCAAATACGGCGGAGGCAAACCTGTAGTGTGATCAATAAGAAGTGAGTCGCAGGGAGTAAACCATCAGCCCTGAAGGGTCTGGAGTATGAAACCAACGAAACCCACGCGCACGATGCTTCCGCGCCGTGGAGAATTTTTACCAGTTCTCCCAGTTCATCGCAGCTACGGGGATTGATAGAGTCTGCGCAGACTGATTCCTGCCATCAATGTCACGACGCGTGGGCAAAAAGCTTGCGATGCCTGTACCGAACTCATGTCTATATACCTTGATATGTTTGGAACTGCATTAAGCAGCATAGTTGTGAAGCATAGCCAAAAGATACAGAGACGGAACTACGAAAGACAGTCAGCTATGCAAGCGAGCCATTCAGGACTTGAAGAGTCCAGAGAGAAGAACGAAACATGGCATGAAAATAAAGGCGTTGGAAGCGTTCGTGAAACGCCTAGCTCAACAATATGGTCAGGTTGAAGGAGGCGGCGGCGGCGGCGGTTTAGGAACAGTGGAACTGGGGGGATTTGGCCTGCCTTTCGGCGTCCATCCACTGTAGAAGTCTTAAAATGACTGGTAGGCTGATTACAAGGGGGAACTTACAGTGCTACTAATTCTGCAATGAAGTCGTTCTCTTGTTCACCACTGATATGTGATTCGACATCCTGCGAGACAGAGGATCTAACGATGTGATTAGTTAACAATAGTCTGGAGAAACTTGAGTGCGTGGAATAGTGCATACTCTTGGACTACATTGCCTGCGCGGTCTGTGATCGTGGTAGTGCGAGTGACCGTGAAGGTCTTCGCATTAACCCCCGAAGCACTAGTGACGCGACTGGTTGAGGGCGTATTTTCGTCCTCTACGGCTCCTGGGGTATCTTTCTTCGACGAGGCTTCCATCGATTCCTTGTAGCACACTTCTCGTGTTTGGTTGGTCCGGTCTGGAGTGTCGGCCATGGTGGGTTTGTATTGCGAAAATCAGTCTTAGCTTACAATTCCTTTATACAGAAAAGGAAGAGATACAGGCGCCACAAATGCGGTGTTCACAGACATAGCAGCGTTTGCGATATAATACTAGAGAAGGGTCCATAATACAGGTTTGAGGTAGCAAAGGGTCCGCCTGCGAAAAAAGCGGATATCTGGAAAGTTCCACAAATAACAGCACGCCATCTGCAGTTAGAAGTTGGCGACACGTACCGCTTAAAACAAATACAAACGGCACATGCTAGTAGGACCTCAGTTAACAACTTTATGGACCACAAAACCTGGCGGCACCTATGCGGCTACTGCTACGAAGTCGCAGTCCCAGCAAAGAATTAGATAAACAAATGAGAATAAAACATCTGCATTCGGCTTATTGCTAGAATTCTTATCCTTGCCTTTCGGCGTGGGACCTGGGTGCACTGCGGTAGGTGGCGCTACCACACTGGCAAGAGCGGCGGCAACCTGGCGCTCCGAGTACTATTACATAAGCGTTCGGGCGGACAGCAGGCGCCCTAGGCTGTACGACTCAGGCTGTACAAGCTCTGGCAGTCCTTCTCTTAGAAAGAGAAGCCGAGAAAAATGTACCGCAGTCGTACTATCCCGAGGGCGGTGCATCATATGCCAGTAAGATCCGAAGGCTATCCTACTAGTACCAGGATTTGGCAAAGACACAGCTCCGTCGTACTGTGCGGTGCTGCCAAATGAAACATCAGCCTCAGTCACACACTAAACATACCATCCTGTAGCGTAGTAAGGGAGAGGCTGTATGTACTTCCTCATCCATCTACGCTGCTGAATTCATGGACCACTACTTATTTCGGTTACATTCTTTATTGTAGACTCTTACCGTGCCGTTCCCCTGCGGATATGGAAACGAAGCTGATCATATCCGTCTGTCCTCGGAAAAAAGGCGATGGCCTGTCCCTCATCATCAGATTCGTCTGGTTCCGCATGTTCCTGAGCAGCGCCTTCTGAACTCTTATAAATTCTGTAGACGTTCCTGTACCCGTTTCCTACCGCCGGTCCCCGGTCAATGCTTTGTGCGGTTTCATCCTATACTCATGCTCCACGACTCGCTGACGTCCAAGGATGTCGCCCACGAGAAGCAAGTAGACGCCCCCCCCTCCGTACACGGAATCCTCTCTGCAGCCCATCACCGCGGTCCAAAATGTCAGATACGACCGAAAGCCTACGTAAGACGGATTAATCACATTTACTTCATGCAACGCTCAAACATTCAAACGCAGAGCTCAAGTCATTCCCTTCACTGTTGAACCCGGTTTACACTCGAATTTACTGCTGCCAAGGTAGGAGTCGGGTTGGTACCTCCTTACCCCCGTCATGTTCAAAGTGCATCCGTAGACCACAATATCTTCCTAGTGAGTGGACGCTGTACATCAATCCCGAAGGAGCGCAATACTTCGTGAATCCTACGCTAAACCTCGTTACGGACACCGCAATCACGCGGCCAAGATTGTACGAATGTATCCTAAAGGGATTCCGGGAGCTTCAGGGGGTCGCTTCTGGCATCGAGAATGCGCTCTCCCAAGGCAGTGAATGCTTCATTCAGGCTCAAGAGGTTCCTGATGTCACCGAGGAACATTGCAAATGCAACTACTACCTGGTCGACCATGATACTCAGACTGAATTTTGGCTCCATCCGATCAACCCTTATGACCTTGGGATCGCGCAGGTCACGTCTGAATCACATATCAGTGCGTATCAGGACAAGATTGAGTACTCAGGATCTCACTCGAGTGTAATAGAGCACATCTTGCAGAAACACTACTGGACTCATGTAGAATACTTCCCCCACAGACCGGTTAGTATGAAGCTTCGGAAGGAGCTGATCAATGTTCTGCGACATGGCCAATTAGGTTCGTCCAATCGTCAACATCAAGCGAGCTTTTCTTTGAGCTCCATAAAGATATGATGACCTCTAGGACGTCGACCTTCCCTTACACGGTTGCGCAATGTGAGAAATTCATCAAGCTCCTCCACCAATCTCGTACGTAGCTTCCTCTGCTGTGATGTGCCGCACATGCCGAATGCTCTGATTTAGTCAACGACACCAACGACATGTACGTTACTTCTATGACAGGTTAGTGTTGTCGTTTGTTTGAGGTGTACCCTTTGCTAACAGAATGCAACAGCTCGCCTCTGGTCCACCATATGTTAGTAGGACACTCGAAGATATATTGATACGCACAGCTGACATCTCTTGCAGCTCATCATCGTTACGACAATTACTTCGGAGAATATTATGCCCGCCTTGAACGCGACCATTATGTCCTTGGAGAACCCCAACGTCCCCGCGAAATCGGAATGAACTTCGTGTCCGCCATCTTTTTTGGAGTGCCTCTGAAGATTAACGAAGAGCTAGAGGCCTTGTTCGTGGACAATACTGTGTACGGCATGCATTGGCAGAACTTCATGGGAAACATGATTGAATCCTGGAAAGAATCACGTCTCCTCGTAAGCTGAATACTTGTGTATCATGATTTATGGTCTCATATAGTGAATACCAGGCTGTCTCACTGGTGATGTTAGTTGACATCACTGATAATTGATATTTCAGACTAACCTTCTCCCTCGGCAGTGCTGACGGTATACTTCTAACGATACAGAAAGGACCGATGTCGCTTTATGTTGGATTCGCCTCAATCTTACTCTCCTCGATATCTCTGGTTAGCAGCCTAGCTCTTCTCCAACGATACGGTGGCGCAGCAGACCAGGTTGCGAATGAAGCGGTGAGTGTGCTTCATTCTGCTGGAGTTAGGCCGTGCTTAAGCATATTTTGTACAGCTCGTCGAAATGTGCAAAGTTGAACACCAGTCCTTGCGCTTCCAACCGGCTGCCATCTTGTACAGTATCCCCAAGGCTCTCGTCAACTGGTCCGGCATACTCCTTATCACGACAATTCTCAGCGTTTTGCTAGAGTTTTCTACATCTTGGGCGGCGGTGATCATGCTCATATTATTGGCAGTCGTCGTGAGTGTTACTTTGATAACCCTTGTCATCCAGTGGGGTGTGGGTGTGTGGGGTCAGTATCATTCACGGAGGGGCGATGTAGTAGAACACGCAGAAGTTTGAATGCATATCACCGTGCGATCTCCAATCTTGTGCTTCGCTACTAATGCGCACGATACAGGGATGTCGGGGGGCTGTATCTTATGACCAACTTACTCCAAATCCAATATTTGTACTGCTTGGACAACGCTTGGCGGGCTCTTGTAAAATATATCCATATTCACGTATTTATTCAGCAAATTGCACGATGCGAGAGCATGAGGTCTGATGCATTAATCCGAAATCCACTGGTATCTTCCGTTGAGTATTCAAACCATCTTTACTACCTTGCTGCCATCTACAATGCCGGCGAGACTCTTGGCATGCACTTTGCCGTCTGCATCTTTGCGCTTGACGAGCTCGTCCCACCATCCGAACAAGAAGTCACGCGCAATGAGCTTGAACCAGGGCGTGAAGGAGTTCGCTAAGAGAAGCATCCAGCGTTAGCCGGAGAGAGCGCTGTGCAAGAGACACATGACGTACCAGGGTCCTCGAACATGGCCTGAAGCTCTGATTTGTCGACGTACTTGTAGTCCCTGATCTCGTTCAGGTTTGGCTCGACCGTGACGTCCGCGGTGAGGAACAGGATGTAATCGACTGGTGTCCTGTTAGCAGGGAGGCAGAGCGGATAGGGGGATCGCCGTACCCTCGTGTTCGCCCCATATGCCGTTCGAAGGCGCGAGGTAGTGGAT
>JANHOG010000769.1:0-12031 GCA_027627325.1 Phlebia brevispora
CTGCGGTAGACCCGCAGCGCGCCCCGCTACCCAGCGAAAACTTTGAGCACTTGATGATGTCGCTGGGCGGCCTGGATGATGATACGCAGGTCGTCATGCCCGATTTTGCTCATGAGAATGTGGGGGCGCTTTCGATGTGGAGCAATGCGCCCGCCGGATTCGAGTAAGTTTCTTTCCGATTCCACACGAGCTGGCATATTCTTATACGTGGTTCTTGCAGATGGGACGACTGGGGCATGTACATCAATAATTTCCAGAACGCAGGCGGTATGACGGAGCAGCAGAATCCGGCACCTCTTGGAGGTAACAACTGATTTGGAATACGCATTAATCTATCGTATTGTAACGTTAGTCTTGAATAGTGTTAGATAGTTTCCGTAGTATTTCTTGAGCTATACACGTTCAACGCAGTGCATTCGCAGCTGCAGCCGACGGTGCCCAGGAAAGGATGAGAGATCGAGAGATCGGATCTGAGGCGCGTAAAACGTCCGTGATTCGCTTGTGACCGGTTTGTGACCGTGACTGGCCGCCACGGTCCGCCCAAGTTTTGTCTCGCTCAGTCTAGGACGCATTCACCGAGGTCCTACCGAAAGCATTATATGCAAACCGTATGCCTGGGAGAGTAACGTGCTTTCCACCTTCGCGCCGCGCGAATGCAACTCACTGTCTTTGCATCCACAATCAGCTATGCGACCAATTGCTACTTTGATTCGTATTCTCCATATTCCGGGTGCTGGGAGAGGCAAGGAGGATGAACACCGCAACCAGGCCCCTATCCACGCTAGCCCGCGGCAAGCGCAATCTTCTGGAAAGCTCGTGCCAGAGATAGTCGATATGGTCATCGACCAGCTCGAGGGCGACAAGGCGTCTCTCGCAGCATGTACGCTTGTGGCGCGGGGTTGGTACAACCGGAGTCGATATCATCTTTTCCACACTGTTACCATCAAGACCACTTCGCGACTGAAGGGTTTCCTCATTTTCCTCGCCAAATCGACCGTCCGGGAGCACGTCAGGGTGTTGCGTCTCGGGAATCAGAATGGCTCCGAGAAGACCAAATTCAAGCTTGGCCCTGCGTCCTTCGCGTCGATCCTCACCTCCCTTCCGGCACTCACCACGCTCGGTGTTTACCACGCTTCATGGGATCCCAACCAGAAGGACAAATTTGTCCTGCCCAAGGAGTGGACGTATAAGCCGCATGCAATCGACGCTTTCGAGCTTGTGGAGGTCGTCAACGTGCGCCGAAAAGGGATGATTGGCGGCACGCCACTCTCGCTGGATGATGTGCGCGCCTGCCTCCAACATTTCTCCTCCGTTGGCAACCTCACAATCACGCATGCCAAGTGGCGGGATGATGAATCCACGACGCTCCCAGAACCTGCCCTGCAAACTGAGCCCCTCGCTGGTCTTCGTGTGGCTAAACTCTCCGTTCTTTCACATGCCATGCTGCCGTCCATCTTGCAGCTGCTGCCAATGACAAGCTCTGCTCACACTCTGAGGACGCTGCTGGTGGGGATGTCGGAATGGGAGGGTGTTGTTGCGCTAGGAGAGTTGCTTGCCCAAGGCTTTGGGGGACATATCGAGGAGCTTAGCATCGTTTTTGCCTGCGTGTGCAGATTTCTCAGTGGTCAAGGCGAGTTAAATCTTTGTTTTTGAGACGCAACGCCGTGTTGACCGACCTTTTGCGCTGCAGTCGAAGTTCTGTGGCGAACGATGAACCTCGGATGTTGTACGGAACTCCGGTCTCTCTGCTACTGGGTATTTATGTTCAGCAACAATCCGCGGTCGAACAGGCTATATTGGGACGCTATATCTGCGCTGCTCACGGAGGCCCCAAATAAGCTGCGGAAACTCGAGCACATCAAATTCAATATTTGCATGAGCGGAGAGATCAAGCTGCTTGCCCATCAAATCGAGGGCGTCGATTGGAAGCAGCTGGAGGAGCTGTTAAGTCGTCTGCCTTCTCTACGTACGGTTGAGATCGTGCTAGAGCATCGCGGAGGCAGCGTCGTTTGTAAAGAAGCTGCGTGGAAAACCATCACCGAAGGACTTCCGACTTTGGCCTCGAAGGGTAAGCTGAGACGAGGAACGAAGTAGTCGGGCTTATCGGATACCTAAGGCCGCGGTGCGATCACTGTCCTATGCCGAGACTCTCTCTCGTAAGTACCCGTTTTTACACCGTTGTGATCCTTCTTTTAACGTATATATTTCATCAGAACGTCTTCGGGATATCATTACCTCTTCGTGTAATATTCATCATCGTCATTCCTTTGCAGGTTCGTCACCTCATTTTATTCTTCTTCGGAGTGCTCTGGCACTGGGCACCTACAACGTCCGCCTAAGGAGCGCATGCAGTCGAGATCTTCTACAGCGCGGATGTGATACTAGTTGCGATATAACGGACATTTACGATATGCCGATGCGGCCATTGTATGTGTCGGGGAAACTGGTCGCGTCATCGCAGGACATTTAGTACATCCTGGTCTACAGCCAGTGTGGAGATGATACCTTGCTCGACGCGTCTTTGGATTAAACTCGAAATTTTATGCTTGGGTGCGGAGAAACTCCATTTTGTACGATATGTGTGTCTGCGGGTCTTTAGTAGTGGAGAAACTGAAATCACGGCTCGTGTCTAGTGTATGTATTGTACGTGTACGATAATGTTATGACAACATGTTATAATCCGCGAAGTATAATCCGCAGGAGGCGCATAGGAACCGTCGGTGAGCGATGATCGTCAAGATCGCCGTTTCACAGTTCGGTACACCTGCGTTGCGCGATGATACATGTGTGTAGGTACAACAATGTCCGAACATATGCTGTCTCGCTTGACGGTAGATTACACAGTGCTAAGAAATCCCCAAAACCAAAACATGAAGCCGTTCATGCCCTATTATGTTGATGAGAGAGATGGCCTTCGGTCTGTACTAGACCCCTCAATGGCTTGCAGCGCTACAGGAGGAGCGTGTCAGCCAACGTGAATATATCACGACCAAAGGCCTAAATACATACACGGCCACCCCCTAACTGTTAGCTCACTGCGAGTCAGCATCATCAGTGCAATCTGGTAACTCCATCGTGCCATTCCGAAGGGCTGCGGTGGCCATGACCTCCAGGCCAATGTAGCCGGAGAAGTCGATTTCTTCAGCCGTCGGAGTCGAGCACCGAGAGCTCGACGCCGTTGTGGGACTTGGCGGGCGGAATGGACCGTCCGTCCCGATCAAGCCCAAGGACCACTCTTCGTTCCATGCGGTTGTAGGGATGAATAATGGATGGGGGTCCGAAGAGTGGCCCTCCGGTAGACTAAAGGCGAGGACCGAGAGATCCAAAGCCTCGAGCGAGGCTGGCTTGGGTTGGGCTTTAGGAGCGGCCACCTTCGAGCCCGAAGTCGAAGAGGAAGAGATATTAGTTCGAGATGCCATAGTGAGCAACAGCAGAAACTGAGGGTTGAAGTTGTAAAATCAAGAGTGATACGGTAAGTTCTGGGTACACCGCGAGTCCAGTGAGCCAACTTATATGACGGTGTGCGACGGACAATTCCGAGAGATACCTTCAGAGAACAAAGGGAGACATAAAGCGGGACAGCGCTGAAGCTTGGCCCCGTTGCCGCCTGCTTCGAATGTCCTCGAAGTCAGCGAGTGGTCAGCGGCTTCTGTCGGCTTCTACCGAGTGCCAACACTGTGAGGATAGATGAGCATGCAAACAACCACGCATGAAACTCACAACACTGGCACCTTTAGTCCTAGCTGATGCTATCGCGGGCGGAAGCCTGGCGCGAATATCAACTTTCAATTTCGGGATAAGTTGCAAAATTGAAGGATATAATCATAGTTATTCACAGGCGTAGAAAGACAAATATTGGGAAGTGAGGGCATTACATGAGTGCAAAGACTTACATCAGACTCGGCGCAGTAAGAATTGGAATCCGACTAGCCAGTCGGGGAACGCAACTACTGATATTAGCTTCTGAAGTGTGCGTAGTATAGCATTTTGGACACAAATGGAGGCAAATAGAGGCACATACATTCAAACACACGTACAAGAGAACTCTATGATCTGGATGAATGAACCCGCCGGCTTGAAGCCTAGTGTACGTATCTCCAGGCTGGCAAGCATAACAGCTTGGGTTTAAAGACGATTTGTGGATTACGCAGCCCCAAATAATGCGTCAATTGAATGCTATACATAGTCAATTTCCTGGGTTGTCATCCAATGAGTACGATGTGCGTGTTCGACACTCACGATCAATATTGTAGTATCCATATAATCACGATGGCTTACGTCGATTGCTATGTTTGAGGTTGGAAATACCAAGCAGAATGCGAAAAGAACCACAAGAATATTTTTTAGCTACGTATCCAGTATAGTGTAGTTACCTGACACGTCTCGAATATTCAAGTTCAAGTAGGGTCGAGTCGTGAGTCTCACGGGCCATCCGTCTGACGTCGCTCAAGCGCGCGAAACCGTCGGGATATTTCTATAATTGAACACGCGTCGGCCGTGCGCTTAGGGTCCGCGGAGCGCCGCAGCTGAGTCTTAGGCCATTACATAATAACCTCCATGTTAGGACTGCAGCGCAGGAGTCGCAGACCATCTCTTGCAAACATCCCATAACCTATCTTCACCTTAATATCTCGCATACGGTATACGTCGTCTCAAATGTCAGAAGAGAACAACTATGCAAGTAGTAGCGGTCAAATTGAAGACGGCAGCCCAGGACTGATAGCAGGCGAGAAGAAGAGGAGAGTCAGGGCCTGTGATAATTGCAGGCGTAGGAAAGGTAAGTTTCATGGCCTTAGGTTGCATGTTTGATTCATTTATGGTCGATCTTACTTATGTAGTTCGATGTGAGCATGAAGCATTGTGCATCCGTAGTATGGTGTATGAAACGCTGACTTTCGCAGGTGATGGAGGGCGTGCGTCAGGGGATAAGTGCTCCAACTGCGCCGCGTTTGACTATACGTGCACATATGACCGTGTGGCAGTAGTACGTACAGCTTCCCACATGATTTTATTGTGCACTGAGTGTCAATCATTTATCGTGCGTTAGAAACGGTATACGAATCCAGAGTGAGCACTTGGAATGACGGTACTTTCCGGGTGCTGACCTTATGTGTAGATATGTTCAGAACCTAGAGACACAGTTGGCACGAACACAGGACATGCTACTGAAGGTATGTTGCTGCTTCTACGACGACAACCCCTGTGATCGAACTGGTTGGACAGTTATCAGCCCGCTTGGAAACGTTGAACGTGCAGGGTATATCGGACGATGGGGGTCTCGGAATATCTTCTGGGGTGCGGAGTCCCCCCAACGAAGGCGATACATCAACAAGATTCGCTCCGCCGCCGCCTACTGCCCTTCTACCCGGGATAGTCTCAAGGTCCCCTCAAGATGACGAGGAGCTTGACTCCAGCGACGACGAGACTACGCTACGTCAGAGTCTGGAATTGAGCATAAAAAATCTAACACTCAGACCTAAACGTGCGAACTTCTTTGGCAAGTCCAGCGGCCTCATGTTCCTACAGACGGCCTTGGACCTCAGAGACCAGTATGTTCACGGGAAAGCACCCGATAAAGGCGCGATCCACGCACGACTTGCTAATGCTCGGGAGGAATTCTGGGACGATCTTTCGGTTCGTCATAGTCTTGCTACTCCACTTGGACATATGTTGATGCAAGCGCGACTCGCAGTGGATTACACCACCGGAATATGCATATCCTATCCAAGCCTTCCCAGAACCACCCCTTATGCAGAGCCTCGTCGAGCTTTATTTCTCTAACCTCAACATCTTCCTGCCATTGCTGCACCGCCCGACGTTTGAAAAGGAACTACGAGACGGACTTCACCTCGTTGATGAGGGCTTCGGCGCCGTGGTTTTGTTGGTTTGCGCTTTGGGAGCCAAGTTTTCCGATGATCCCCGGGTACTGTTGGATGGCGTCAAAAGTGTACATTCGTCGGGCTGGAAATGGTTCCAGTGCGTACAAAGCGTGCGGAAGGCATTTCGTTTGGTGCCACCTAGCCTGCGGGATCTGCAGATATCCTGTGTATGTCCTTTTGATGATGTTGTCGACGAAGACTCGATTCCTTACGATACCTTTCACAGCTAGGTGCGGAGTTTTTGCACACCTCACCTGTGGCTCAGCTATCGTTCTCTTGTACCGGGCAAGGGATCAGGATGGCTCAAGATCTCGGTATTCATCGCCGTAAAGTGTATGCTAAACTACCACCTGTGGAGGGTGAGATGATGAAGCGCGCGTTTTGGTGAGTCTCCTGGCAGCATGCTAGTCTAGAAATAGGGCTGATAATGCAATTTCAAGGATACTCGTGACGCTGGACAGGGCATTCAGTTCTATTCTAGGCCGGGCGTGCTGCATACAAGATGAAGAGTAAGTAGGAAAGAATAGTCTATGCTGTCAAATCTGCTTATCCTGTGCTTCTAGCTTTGACGTCGACTACGTCATCGAGTGTGATGATGAATATTGGTTCAATGACAAGGGCGAACCTGTGTTCCAACAGCCCCCAGGAAAACCATCATATATAGCCTTCTTCAACTCCTTGATTCGTCTCAACCAGATCCTGGGGTGTGTTTTACGAACTGTTGTGAGTTATCATAACCTCCCGTGCTGCTGTCAAAACCTTAACATTTTACGAAAGTACGCCATCAATAAGTCGAAATCGTTGCTTGGATTTACAGGACCAGACTGGGAACAACATATCGTTACAGAGCTGGATTCCGCTCTGAATCAATGGGTCGATACTGTACCTAATCATCGTCAGTCAATAAGGCATTGTTTCAGCTCATTACTGACTACGCTGTCTTATTCGTGCATCCAGTTAAATGGGATCCTCGCATGGAGAACACGACATACCTGGACCAATCTGCATTCCTACATACAGCGTACTATGTCTTGCAAATCACCATTCACCGCCCATATATACCTTCTCCTCGCAAAAAGTCACCACTCGGATTTCCTTCGTTAGCCATCTGCACGAACGCAGCGAGGTCATGTATACACGTCATGGACACGCAATTCAACCGAACTGCCAGGTCTTCTTACCAAACTATGGTCAGCCCAGCTCTTCATACGTGTTCCTATGCTGACGTAACTTGTACACAGATCGGCTGCTTCTCGTCTGCCGTTGTTCTGATGCTGAATATCTGGGGTGGCAAGCATTCCGCACTGTCGCCAAACATGTCAAGGGAAGTTGCCGACATACACAAAGCAATGCTCATGTTGAAAGCGTTAGAAAGGCGGTACGTGTACTCTTCAACATGCATAGAAGATTCTTTAGTAACACAACTCCAGGTGGTACGCGGCTGGGAAAATATTGTAAGTGACCGCCATTATTGGGAGATCAATCTGATGTATTCCTTACGACAGAGATCTTCTGTCTGAGTTGGCAATGGCAGGAGACTTCCCATTGCCTCGATTTGACGCGGGTCCGAAGCAGCGCCAACAAACATCTAATACAGAATCCTTAGCATCGCAGAACTCACCGATGCCCCAGTCCTTTTCACAATCCAATGCCGCTCAAACAGCCAATATACAGGGTGTTTTTCAACAAACGGAGGTCCCGAATGTGTTACCTACCCAGGGCGTCATACCAGGAACATCACCGACGACATTCAACTCAAGCGATACCTCATTGCCGATGCACAGCGACGAATTAGGGCGATTTCTACTCCATCCGGCTTTCTACAGTCATTCCAACCCCGGACAGTTCTCGGATGCAGGAGCCTGGACATCATCGACTACAAGCTCTTCTGGCACGTCTGCAACACAAAACAACACAGACGCTAGCTCTGGTAGCAATGCCATGGACTTAGACAGCATATTTGTCTCCAACGCTGTACCAAGCAGCCGTACGTATCAAACGCCTCAGGATTTCCTTGGGTACGTACCGCCAAATGAAACGCAGAGAGGCAACCAAGCTGGCTCGTCATCCAGTCAGACCGCCTGGGATGCATCTGGGAATATGCTGGACAACAATTCCGCCGAAATGTGGAATTCTGCACCTGTTAGCATGGAGTGAGTGCCGTCTGTATCATCAAATGTCTCCATTTTATTCACCTCTACATAGGTGGGAGGACTGGTGTACGTACATACAGGGTATAAACGGCGCTGGGAGTACAGCAGGATCTTCGGAATCTTCACAACCTGTTTTCTAACATCTATGTAGCCATATCTAGCATTTAATCGTACCATACGGTATCTCGTTTCAAACAATCGGTTAATATGGCTCTCCGGGTAGTTCTTAGCCGTTTACCACGTCGAAGTTGAAACTGAGGCGGTGGGGGGTAGGCATTGTGCTCTGCCTCCAGCGGTCCCAACGCGGTGAGGTCATTTAATCCAGGATCATGTATGGCCGCCTGGCGTAATGGCAGCGCGTCTGACTACGAGAGGTTTAGTCCTTATATAATCGGGATATCAGGAGGTTGCAGGTTCGATCCCTGCGGTGGTCGTTTTGTTTTATTCCTCCGCGTTTGCTCTCTTTACCAGACCTCTGCTTGAAGGCAAATTAGTTCTCTATTTGACTAGGCTTCACAAGTACGTCTTCTACTGGTTCTATAGAGTACTGATCGCTGCGGATCAATAGCGTGCATTTCTGAGGCTGAATTCTGATTGCTTAAGTTTTTCCCGCTACCAACGTAGTTGGTGAGGGTTTTTGTAGTAGATCACTTTCCGCGCGTTTTGGCGGGGAGTTGCAGAATCCGCAGTTTTTATGTCAGCAAGCTGTGCATACCTGTTTTGGGACGTGAAACGCTAGGACGCCGGTTGGGACGGCGTGCAGGTCGCTGTTTATTCTCTCATCATGCTGGTCGCTGTGACAGGGCTCCACAAACGTCTGCCGGTACATATTCATATAACTTCCGATATATTGACGTCCTCCATATCCTCTGAATTTGTGTATGCGTACAATTTGCCGCGGACTGTTGCAACTGCTCCTTCAGGAGTCGCCGTGGTCATTGTGGAAGGCGCGACGACAGTCGCTATTGGTGAAGGTTGCGCAGAGCGGCTGTGACGTTGTCCTCGGTCGGAATTGGATGGTGTCCGTTGGGTTAGCCGCTGAGAGCTTGCGGTGCGCTCTCAGCGCTACTGTACTGCTCATGCTCCGTCGACGTCGGTCGCTTCGCCGTCGGACCCTTCTACTCAGAGTGGGATTGGTGATCCTTTGACCACCCCTGGCTCTATGCGCCTGAATGCGCCCCAGTTGCGTGCATAGTAAACTGTTTGCGCTGTCCTAGTTTTGGTAGCGGGTCATGCCGGTGCGCGCAAGCGGACTGGCGCTACGCGATTATTACAGAGTGATGAAAATATATAAATGGGCCATGAGCACGTCGCGCGAGCTTGTTCGTCTAGCGAGCATAGTATGATCAAGTAGTAGGTAAGCACACATATTTTCGCAGGTTTGCGAGTCTCGAATTACACCTATTGACTCATCAACATATACACAGCGAATGCAACTTCAGCCTCGTTAAGGCATAGACCAATTCTCAAGCGCATCGGACCAAGCATGTGCATCCAAGGGCCAGGCTCCACGAGATACGGGTCTCATTCAATGATCATATAACTCACATGTGTTACGTATGTTATAACCGCGTCCTAGGAAGTTATTTCCACCTCCATGTAGAGGTCCTTGCCTTTATAGCAGGTTTCCAAGCCAACACGCAGCTCGTCCGTCTGAATATGACTCTCATTACCGCCAACATCGGGTAGTTAAGTACCATTGATTCCCTCAGCAGGTTATATCAAGTCGAGCATAGAGACGTGCCACACAGGTAAGGACTACTTCACTTCTCCCGGTCGGAAGATATGCCAGTGGCGGATTGATATTCTGAGCGGACTTGCAAATCGGGAGACAAAAGGTAAAAGTTCGCTTTTAAGCGAGCTCGCGGCTCATCGCCCTCTTCCGTACTCTCACTCCCTCACCTTCTCAGACTACGCTGTCCTTTTCAAGCTTGCATTGCAGTAGCTCCGATTATGTGCGTGGGCAAGCTTGATGAGGCTTGGAATGCCAGATGCGTTTACTTACATTTGACCTACAGAGGACAAAGAACATACCCCCCCCTCCGCCGCTCGCATGCTATACTATGCTCACCGTACAAGGCGTATACGATTCCTGAAGTCATGCAATGACTGTGTACGGTTTGCCACGTGATAGGCAACGGGGAAGTTGGCTATCCGTGACAAGGCGTGTACAGTCTACTTTGTTCTTCATCGCAATCGACAGCTATCTTGCCAGCTTGTCGTCGGTTCGTATCCTGCCTCATCGACGACATTCTATATTAGCTGGGTTGTCTTTGTGTCCCTGACAGCGTAGATGTGATTTCGCTTTTCAGCGTATCTGACTGATTGTTCTATCCATGTTTCAGGACCACCATCCATTCAGTGTCCAAGCTTCGTCATGTGCCGGCGTACCGCCTTCGCTCAGACTTTTTGTCGGTTCGAACACTACGAGCCGTCTCATTACATACTACATACTGTATAGCGCAGACCGTTGAATACGACACACCTTCAGATCCTTCTCGGCGCGACAGAAGAAGAAAATTTAGGTATTCACTGCGCCCGAGCAGATTACATTTGGGGCATCATCCAACTGCGTGGTCAGTCCAACGTGAGTGAGCTATCATATGTTGCATATGCAGGTGCGTTCATGCGGAAACGATACACATCGACGACAGCGTCTTGCGGCATGAAAATTTCCCTCATTCTCCCCGTCCAGCTCTCAAATGACATAGTACACTGTGACGGAGCGCCTTAATGCATAGACAAACACCTAACATCTCATGGTTGCCTTTGTCCACTTACAGAAATTCTCAAACGCCGCATGGGATGGTGTCAGCTTCCATTGACGGCAGCCAAGAGTCCCGCTGAGCTAGAAATCGGATACTGGGCACACCTGACCGTCTGACATTGTATGGTCAGTCCACAAGGCTCCCGAACATGCATTGGTCCTTGGTGAAGGTGCTGGTCATAGTCCCGTAGCGCAGAGGTCAAGTGATCATACTCGTCACGCCACCGTACGCAGACGTGTCGCGTCGGTTTTCAGCACATCATCGAATCGAATACACGAGGAAGGCCGGGATATAAAGACCTGTAGACGAACTGGCGAGACGTAAAGGCGCTTGCAGATGCACATTGCGAATTGAACTTAGCCGCGTTACGAGATATAAACATACGTTCCCATGATGTATGGTAAATGGAACAGCGTTAGAATGTGCGGAGTGCAGCCTTGCAGCGCTTCCCGACTTCTCAATGACTGCGATTGCAGGATGTTCATGCTCTTGGGTTGTACCTGCCATTCCGTTCAAACTTTTCAAATGAATCGCCGGCGTGAAATCGTCTCAGACGCTGACTCCGAGATGAACGCAAATAGCCCGTAGTTAGCCGGGCGTGTCAGCCGCCACGTATAAGTGGAGACTAACAGCACCGCGATAGAATTGGGTCCTTGGGCGGTCCGTTAGGCTTGAGCTTGAGCTTTACGTTGATAATGACGGAAATGCATCTCATACGAGGTGTGAACATTAAATAAACGATTCATGTGAAGTGAGGAAGCCGTGTTGCATGATAGATAAGAGAGCATGATGAAGAGGGCATATACATAGAAAGTAGGCATGGAACGTAAGGAGAACATGTAGCAATTCTAGCAAATTTGATACCCACACTAAATAGCTCAATAGTCTGAAGAATGAAGCATGTACGACATCATGTTCTCGTATGGGGTGGCTGAGTCGGGGGCGGCGGGGATTTGAGGCGTCCCCTCGATGTCATCGTCGGTCTCTCCCTCTGCGTCTACCTCGCTATCAGTCTCGCCCTCTGCGTCCATCTCACTATCAGCTCGCTCTGACTCGTTCTCACCCGGGTTCTCCAGGATGAAAGTGTGGGTCTGAGCCACCGTTTGGACCAGTTCGTAGCGCATCTCAGGCCAGGGACGGATAGGCTGAGGCGCCGGAAGGACACCGAAGCCCTGCTCGCGGTTCCGCAAGCATGGCTCGTAGT
Source organism: Phlebia brevispora (assembly GCA_027627325.1). NCBI lineage: Eukaryota > Fungi > Basidiomycota > Agaricomycetes > Polyporales > Meruliaceae > Phlebicolorata > Phlebicolorata brevispora. The sequence continues at coordinate 12,005 of JANHOG010000769.1, forward strand.
TCTGTATGGATGCGTAATGTGCGGCGT
>JANHOG010000077.1:0-29459 GCA_027627325.1 Phlebia brevispora
ATGGATTTGGGCGGCCTGGTTGCGCGAGAAGACGACGAGGGCGTCAGGTGACTCGGGCGAGGGGCACGCGTAAGGCGGAAGATGAGAATAAGGATGTGCTATTGGAAAATGGTGAGCGTTGTGCAGGACAGCGGCGAGCACGCGAGAGACCGGCGGGAAAAGAGAGGGAGGGAGGAGGACGACGGCGAGGACGATGAGGAGAGGGGGAAAGCCTTTGAGGAGAAAGGTTTGCGGAGGTGAGGATGTTGTTGACTCTGTTCTCACACGGTCACTGTGACAGTGGCACGGTCACGAACACAACAGATAACGCTCATCGCCAACAAAAGACCTCCAAAATTCACTCTCCAAAAAATTAAAATACAAGTTGCGGCTCGTGGCCATTATTTCTCGCCTTCGCCACCGACAAGGCCGCCCCCTTCGCGGGAGAATCAAGATTTTGCCAATAATGCCCATTATCCTCGACCCGGCTCAATATGTTTTCCACCCGGCAGTCCATCCAGTCGACTGACCCTGCTGAAGCAGGCTCAAGCTCATACCACGCCCGAGACTAGAATGAGATACAGACGACACGATGCTATCCTCGAGGCAACGGCTGTGCTCCGGACTGGCCGGCATCGCATGTTATCGGTACCGCCATCCCTTCCGCTCTCATCCATCTCTCTCCGTGTCCCCCGCCGCCTCGCATATCCATCTTTCTGTGTGCCCCTGTCCACTTCTCTACACGCACATATCCAGAGAACTCACAGCCGACATCCCTACGCGTCCCGGGCACAGGTCTTTTTTCTTTTTCTCCATCCTGCGGGAAATCACGAAAAAGAGTCGAACCGATCGAGTGCGATACCGTATTTCTAGTCACCATGACGCACCCACGTTTATATTCAGCGTAATCCTCTGTCGAACGATATGTAATTCAGTCTTCCTGCTGCGTCATGGTGCGCAAGCCTCTGTAATAATATCGTTCAGCGGGCTTACAGCGCATGCACGGGAGCAACCTCGCTGACATCCCATGGGGGTTGGACAGTGGACAAAGTCTGGAAATCACCTGTACGTGCATCACGCCGTTCGAGGGCTATACAGAGGGACCCAGGCAACAGAACCAGATCTCGGAATACAAGGATAGTCTCCGCTCAGTGCAGAATATGGGCGTCGAATGGCATCTGAAACATGTCCTTCGTGTGATGGCCTAACGAACAGAAGAGACTCTACTGCAGAGCGCAATTGATCGTCTTCAGACTGCGTACGGTAGCACAGCTGTGAAGAGCGAACAGCTTTCGTTCGCACCAGAGATCTGGCGTCTATCTAATCTGTATTTGATCCGCTCACTGATCATCGCGCGAAGCAAATTATCCGAGCTACGCTTTCTTGGATCTAAACTTCACACTTGCCAGGATGGTCAGGCAATTCAAGTACCACGAACAAAAGCTACTCAAGAAAGTAGACTTTCTAAACGTAAGTTTAGTCTTTCGTCCGGAGACAAATTCTCCTGAATGCCGCTTGCCAGTGGAAACAAGATGCAAACCTACGAGAAATTAAAGTCATGCGCCGCTACCACATACAAGACCGAGAGGACTACCACAAGTGCGCCCCACATATTTTCCTATGTTATTTTGATATCTGAAATCATTTACATATAGATACAACAAACTCTGTGGCTCGCTTCGCCAGCTCGCACACCGCGTCTCGCTCCTCCCCGCACAAGATCCCTTCCGTACGCGCATGGAAGGCCAGCTGCTCTCCAAGCTCTACGACATGGGTGTGCTCAACTCCGCCGCAAAGATGAGCGACGTCGAGAACAAGCTCACCGTCGCCGCGTTCTGCAGGCGGCGCTTGGCGGTCGTGATGTGCATGTCGAAGATGGCGGAAACGGTCAGCGCGGTGCGTGTCTGTCTCGGTTCGGTGCTTCTTCGTGTAGTTAATGGAATCTTGTGAATTGCCTCAGGCTGTGAAATTCATTGAACAGGGACACGTACGAGTAGGCCCCGATACCGTCACGGACCCAGCGTTCCTAGTCACAAGGTCGGTCTCGTCGCCTTCCTCCAGTTAACTTATCTCACGCAAGCTATGTCTCAGACATATGGAGGACTTCGTCACATGGGTGGATACCTCGAAGATCAAGCGGACAATTGCGAAGTACAACGACGAGGTACGTCGCAGTATGGCACCCGTGGGCAAGGCTCTAACGCGAAATGTGATTTTGTAGTTGGATGACTTCGATTTGCTGTGACTCATTACCCCATCACGAATCGTACATATACCCCTTTCCACTTTATCTTTGTATCTGCTGTCGTTGCATACGCTTACTGTAGATCCGGGCCATATATTTTTCCTGCCCAACCACTCCCTCGGCGTCTCATTTATTCCTCATTTTCGGGACGCTTTGCGAACCATCGATATTCTCCGTAGTGTGTTCTCTATGGTGCAGAAAGTCACATACAGATGACGATGATATGCTATGTTTCAACGCTACCTGGCTTTCATGCCATTCGGCATGAGCAGGTGGTCATCTGGGTAGCAGCAGAACAGCCCTGCATTATGCGTTCTCCGCGGTGGGGCATCTCTCACTGGAAAGAACGTTTGTGCACTGTTCATGTACGCATAGTTGAATATCCATAGGAAAATATAAAACTGCACACGACACTCCCAGAGAGCTTTGTTTACGCGTGTTAGACACGAAAGCTGCACAGCTTCCTTTTGAGTCGATATATACTCGATTGAGAGCATTTCGCCGACTGCTTTGGAGACGGAGAAGCGGAGCGGAGGACTCATATCTACGTAACCGTAAATGGTATATCATTGCTTTCCAGAAATACATTGACAGTGTGTGTATAGTACGAAGAGATGTTGTTGTCGCAGATCTAGAAGTAAATAACGATCGTGAGAGGTCGTGAACGGAAGGTATGTACTAGGTTGGTGCGTAAAGAATGAGTCAGAACTGAATGAGCGTATGAACGTATGAATGTATGTATAGAGAAATGTATGGATCCGGGCGTGCACAACAACAACACAACAACAACAGCAACAACAACGACCGACAGACAGCTTTACGAATAGCAAGCATAGGGCAACCTTGGGATGGGTAGTTGGGTAATCAAGAAACAATCAGGAAACCTGTAGGGGTATGATACGGTCGATTCTTGGGATATGGGATTAGGAATCGTAGGAAAGGAAAAAGGGACAATCGGAACGGTAGATAATCAAGCTCAAGAAATTATCCTGGTAGGATCTAGTTTCGATGTCCATGCGTTGAGCTCTTTCAAGCTCGGCGCTGCCAGTGCGTACGAGTTGGCTGACGTGAAGAGCGTAAACGTGAATCGTTTCTGCAAGGGTTGACAAGGTCATCAGGGAGGCGAAATCATGGCGCCGAACAAACTTACCCCGAGGAGAGCTTCCATCTCAGGATTACTCTCGATGTTCACGCCGTTCAAATTGACGACAGCGACCTCCTCTATCTCGTTCGAATGCTTGTACATATGTAAATACGGTCTATACAAAAAGTTAATCTTGAGTCTATGAGGATAGTGGTACTACAAACGCACCTTCGCAGCACAAACCACCGCCGTTCCCAAACATTTTCATTCGCATCTATCATGACTAATAGGTGTCCCTTCTTAGTGGGACCATCGCTAAAGACAGACGGTATTTAGCCGAAGTATCAAGTACGAGACCAATGTCACTCACTTGCGCGGGACTATTTTAGTCTGTGACATTAGTTTCAAGGAATCCGTGGATTGTACACTCGGCGCTTTGCTCGTAGAAACTGTGCTTGACGCTTCGGACTCTATAGGTTCCTGGCTGAGGACAATCTGCGGATACGATAGGTTAAAACTTTGAGATGGAACTCTCTCATTCTGATGAGGACATACCTCGCCACGATGGCCGAACTTCTTCTGCCACAAATCTACGGCCTTCTTCAACAGCTGTTCCTCACCCCAGATCGCTGCACCAGCAGGCATAGGCCGTACTGGCGTCGCCGAAAGAATGACTCTGATGGCCTGCACATCCGCCGCCCGCCGTTCCATGGTGACCAGTCTTGTGTAGTCCTCCACGACGGATATACCTCGCGGCTTCCACGACCCGAGGGTCTCTTCTCCGCGCACGTATTTCTCGGCGGTATCTAATCGCCAAAGGTCCTTGGCTGAGCGTGTCAGCGGCGGCGATAGTCGCACGGTGAACACCGTGCTTGACTTCGGCAGCACTTTAGTCGAGCCCAGGAGAGTGAAGATGCGGGATGGCGGCCGCGCGCTGCGCGTTTGTATCGTGACTGCTGTGTCCATGGAAAATTGCACCTGCTCTGCACACGTATCGACGGATACTGACCAGGCGATCTGCAGGAATACCCTCTGGTTGGCTGCGGTGACACGGTTGAGGAGGATGGAGTCGTGTATACTGGAGTCCCACAATGCTTGGGCCTGCAAGACGCCAGTGCCATCGGTCTTGTATTCCACCTGCTGCTCTTGCTGGAGCGGGAGGGTGATGAGGACCTTGGAGTTAGAATCATGCATCCGGCCTTTGTCGTCGAGGAGACGGACGTTCCCCAGGCGGATCCTCGTTATCTCAGACCAAGGGAACTGTCGACCAGAATTGGAGGCCAAAGTCAACACGACGCGACGCTGCAAGCCCTGCCTTAAGGAGAAAGATCCGGGATCCAGGGGACCCTGCGACACGACGGGGACAGGTACGTAAGTGCCGTCGGGGCCTAGTTCGCATATTTGCAACCACGCGACTACGTCATGGACCTGTTCCGTAACAAACTCTGTTTCGCTTCGACGCATGGGAGGCAACGGTGTTAGTCGCTCATCTGGCGAGGTTGAAATATTTCTGGGTGGAGGCCGCTGGTCTCTCATTTCGTCCCACCGTTCCATCCTCTCGAGATACGTGGGGCGTAATCGTGCAAAGAACTCGATTGGGGCGTATCCTTGCTTGAGGTAGTTGAGCACCTTGCTTGACGCTACGATGGAAAAGCTCCGGCGGAACTTAAGGTCGGATAGTGACGCAGAGTCAAGGTCTACGGCAGTGGAGGGATAAACTTCCTCCGCAGCGATGGCCGGACTCATGAAGGAGGACAAGCGGACTTGCAGGTGGACGGCGGAAAAATCGTGGTGGGAAAGGCCCTTGACCGTGTCCACAGTTAAGAAGAAACTCAGTTTGCTTCCCGGTGGAACAGTCCCAGGTGCGGGAGAAGAAGACCGAGTTGAGGTTACTGAAGAGTTAGCGTGTTTGGGAGAGAGTACCACGTTGGCAATCTTGATTTCAACTCGACATGAACCAATAGCTTCGGCTGTGTAGCGACAAAATATCGGCACAGTGGAATTTGACGACAATCTGCGAGAGAGCGGGGCCAGTGAAATGAGAGCGTTCCCGACAAACGAATATTCAGGAGATGGCGAATCGTAAAAGGGCTCTTCGGACGAGAAATGCTGAGAATAAGAAGGCCGATCGATGAACGTTGTGAGATTGCGCATGCGTTGTAATTGCTGTTGGAGACGATCTAAAGACCACACGTAAATCGCGTTGTGGCGCTTGTCGATGATCTTAACAGCAACGGATGGTTGAGTGGCGGATGCGAGCACTGGATCAGCAACGTCACCAAATTGGTCTAGCCCTGCGATCGTGTCAATCGCAGAAGCAGGGGCAGCTAGTGAACCACCGGACGCAATAGTGAAGTTGTATGACACGTCCTTTCCCAGCTCCTTGCTAGACTATGATCAATATGAAAGTCGAGACATGATTGATATACTAACGCTCACCTGATAACATTGGCTTCCTTTACGTGGACGGCGTTGGAAAGAACCACTTCCGCCATAGAAAAAAGACCGATGTGCACGCCATTTATCCAAAACTTTCCGAATGAGCCGTAGCTGCTTGGCAGTGTAAATAACCGGTTCGAAGGGTACGATTTCCGTATCACTTTCTCCGCGTGCACGAGCATCAAGAAGCCGCTTCATATGAAGCTGCACTAGTTTCAGCTGGTGCTCCATTTGCTCTTTCTCAGCCTTGAGGTCCTCAGCTTCTGAACCTTCCGTAATGGCCTGCAACTTCTGTTCAAACTCTATCCGCTGCGTTTCGAGCTGGCTTTGCACGTCCTTCAGCTCCGGGCTATCATGACTTGTACCAGCATCTACGCTTGTGTCATCTGTCAGCACGTCACTAGAGAATGGTCTGCCGGACTCGCTCCAGATATCGTCAGCTTGGCTGAGGCTGCTCTCAGGACGTGGTCCAACCCCACGCATTGCCTTAACCCGTGTGATCTTCTCAAACAACTTGTTCAGGTCCTCATCCGGAAGGCTATCCAGGGCTGGGTCCAAACCAAGTCGTGCGAATGCAGCCTCACGCTTTGCGTAATTCCAGTCCACGTCGGCAAGGTCAACCGAAGATGACGTGGGAGAATCTGGACGGGTGACTGGAGTACCGTCTTCGCCTTGCAAGTCAGCAGGAGTTGTGCTGATGCTTAGATTCGATCTCGCCATGGCCCGATCACGCAGCTTGCGCACCTCCTCTGGGTTATTAAACCTGAAGACGTGATGCTCGCCTATCGACGTAGTTGTATCAGTTGCACATGAAATACTGTGCTCTTCACTCACCCATTATTATCCGGAACCCAGAACGCAGCTTGTACGTCTGGTAACGAGACCAGACTGTGAGTAAACCTTCCAATCACACTGTAAACATACTTACTTGGTCCGGGACAATTTGCCTCCCGTTTAGGAACTAATCGCCAGAGATGAGCCTATACATACAACAAGGTGCCAAGGAACATACCGTGACAGCATCCGGCATAGCATGCAGCGTAACCTTCCCGTCGTTATTCTCGAAGTAGCAGTGTTCTTCCTTGATGCTCTCCCCACTCAGTCGGATAGCGGCCGGCTTCTCGCTATCAAGGCGTCCAACCTAAAACATAGGGCATAATGGTTGCGTTTCGGCGGTGAAAAGCTAAAAACCCACCATAGTTTGTCCGAGCTTGATCTGATAAATCAGGCATTCGCTCATCAATGGGTCTTCGTTCTGCATTGCGGATTTGATTAGAGGACAGAATACACTCGGCCGTGGCTTTCAACGTACCAAGTTGACCAAATGCGGCATCTTCAAGAAAGCATTAGCTCGAACCCCCGCACTCAATACTGAGAGACTCACCCGCTTGGGGGTGTGCACGCCAACGTCACCTCTTTCTACTGTTATGCCCAATTCTTCAAGCGCCATCTCTCGTTGTACGTGCACCTGTTGCGTCCGTTGCATCTTCTCCTCCCACGTCTCGTTCAGGCTTTGCATCAACTTCTCGCTAGTCTCGAGTTGCTCCTGCAATTCGGCCTTGGTAACAGTCTTAAGGGTACCGTCTTTCGCTTGGTAGGTGACCTTCTGCTGTTCTGCAGGGATCTTGGGGTCATAGATAGCCTCGCTGCTGCTACCAGAAACACGAGCACGAAGCATTTCCAACTCCTCTTTGAGCTCCCGGACAAGTTTGGCGTTGGGGTCCTCGTTGATAACCGCCTTGTTCTTGATCTTCTTAGCCTGATCCGCATAACGCAGTGTACTTAATGTCTCCTCGTACTGAACGTCTGCTGGCGAGATCGCGGCTATCATGGCGGTTTTCGAGTTCCCTCCTAGACTATCCTTCAGGAGCCATGTCAGGACCTGTAGACATGATCAGTATTGCAGGAGAAGCAATGACGTGCGACATCGGGAAGGCATACTGAATCTCGATATGGGACGAATTCATCTGCCTTCTTCTTTCCCTTCTTGCCATCGTTTTGACTAGCTGCCGCTAGCGATGCAATGACCTTTCCGAGTGTAGTAAGAGACTTGTTGATATTGGCACCCTCCTTCAGTCGTTGGCCAGTAGCGCCAGTTGAATTGGCACGTTCGGAGCCGGCCAAGTCTACTAAACTGGTTGCAAAGGTAAATAGCTACGCCACAAAAGCCGCTGACTGCCGCTAACCTGATGCGTGACACTTTCTCGGTATCAAGATTCGTATCCTGGTCATGTCGCTTCATCGTGAGCAATAAGGTAAACACCGCATGAGAACGCGAGGATCTGAGATTCGTGAGCTATCAGATTCTTCCACCTTCAACAGGTAACCCTTACGTTTCGTTCATGTTCGTGGCCGCAACAGTACGCGCCTTGTTACCTTCATCCATAAGTGTCATCATCTCCTCGTAGGAATTCACAACGAGTTTTGACAAGTCTTCGACGTAAGGCCCCAAGCTTGGATGCTCACGAACGCGCAGATTGCCCGTGTTCTTCGGGTTGAGAAGGTCGCGCACTTTCTCGTTATAAATCTGATGAAGGGTGAGATATATTAACTTTCATATGGATTGATAAAGCGTGTCACTCACCTCTATGTACGACACTTCGACGGTGAAATGGACGTTGGGATCTGCAGCCTTCTTCTCTTCTACCCGCGTGAATAATTCTGAACATGTCAGAGGAATGATACCCTTGTCGGCGCCGTCTGCGAGGGTTTACTTAAGTACGTAGTCGTGACGGCCTTTGTAACAATTCACGTACACCCCATCATACTACATTGCGAACCCAGAGTCAACGCTCTATTCAATCCGAACTTGAAGAGCTCACCTATAAGATTTGCCAGAACCTAACCCAGTCTCCGTAATTGCAGCTTGCATATGTAACGAGATGAGTGCTTACCAGTCTGCCCATCTTTTCCAATGTCAGCCAGAAGTAGAATCTCGGTAGATATGTTACTCACAAGCCAATATGCACGCGTTGAAACCAGCAAACCCGTGGTCTAAAAGCTCCTTCCCAAGATCGTCGTACAGCGTTTGTTGTGAGCAATAGTTTGGTTCGTCTCGAGAGCCCGCCGACCAGTAACTCTTGTCGAAAGTGAACGTCATGAGTTTGCGCTCTGTTGCACGTCCAGATGAAGCCTTGTCTCCTTGTGATCCCGGCTCCGGAGGGTCCAAAATGGTCTGGTTTCCCTCCATGCGGACGAGACATTTCGCTCCGCGTGCAATTTCTGTCAAGCATAGGTGAGTAGACTGAGAGCGAAGACCGAATACGAGACGCACCGCGTGCGTTGAGCGGCCGACATCGAACAACGACTTTGATGTTGCCCTCGCCATGCTCAGCCATTTACTAGGTTCCGATTCGCGCGTGTCTTTCACTGTATCTTATCTTTGAAGCACTTGCGGCTAGTCGTAACGTCGGCAAAGGCGGTGCAGGCGAGGAGAGATGGAGTGTTAGTGCAAGCCTAATGTGGTGTGCAACAAGGCAACACGCATATAAGCGCCCGCTCCTCGCATCGTGCACATGGACGACGACCGTCGACCTGTGGCGGCATCCGAGAATGACCTATGGTTATTGTCCTCCTCCGACCTCCCTCGAATTACTGGCATATGGTTTGAAGGCATGGCCATTTTCTGAAAAATTTTGGCTACCTCAGAGAGACAAATATGTAACGTGAGGCTCAAGTGCGCTTCCCGCTCATTAGGCCAGAATCTATCTCTCGCCGTGCCTCTTCGACGCAGGATGGTCAAGCTGGCTTATTGCAAATGATGCGAGGCATTTTCTTGAATGCTGTCTACCGGAGGCAATTGGACACAATTTCAGCTCGCAGCGAGCATTCATGTCAATGCACGTAACGGTGACACCCCGGAAGATGGAAGCAACGTATGCGTCTATATCTTATTTGGGGTTCCTACCCGCTCAACTCTTTCATAGGCTACGCGTGGCTGTCGTTATCAGTGAAAGTTCTCACACTGCTGCAGGGTCTCTCGTGTGTAGGCGGATAGCGCGCTGCGGAAACAGCTGTGGTCGCCTGTTTCCTGTCTCGATCGGACCACTGGAGTCGTCTCGGGCAGTCGTACCCGCACTATGTGGGAATGCGCAGAATGAAGTCATGCCGCGACTCCTCCTGACCAATATTCTGCTTAACATTACCCTGGTGAGGTAGCCAGTACACGTCTAACGCGCACAGACCGGCCAAACACGCCGTACTCTAGGAGAGTTCTTCGAGCAGTATGGAAGTACTACATTCCTAGTTCCTCCCTCATACACCACCAGATCTTGTAATAGGCTGTTGGAAAGCACGTTACGATCTGTCATGTGCGAGACATAGTCCAGTCAGTACGAGATTCTATCTGAACGTGTCGTCAGAACAACTTTGATAACAGCGCTTTATTAGCCAAGACAACTCGGTTTGATCCACAGACGTTCTCGTCCGGCGCGTGTTACACTCTGGATGTGTTCAGCGTTGACTTATCGGCTACCGTCAGATACAAGGACACGTCCTGGTTGGACTTGGATGAAGCCCCATAGCCTTACCTGTCGGTGCATGCGCCACCATCTCAGAATCACGTAGACGTCTTGAAGGGCGTCACGAAGGTTGGCCAGTCCGCAGTAGGGATGAAACATGCTAAGAACTGACGCGAATGGTGCAGCTCCGGACTTTGGGTGCTACATTATCTCTGACGGCTTCCCATCCCCTCGCCAAGGCTTAGCGTGGGATACGTCTCGAGGAGTGGCTCCCTACAATACTTCTCCTCGCTCCCGCCTAGTCTTCTGCGGACTTGAAGCCCTAAAGCCTAGTAGAGATCGATCTCGACCTGCCCCTGTTCCAAGGTGAGTAATACAACTTATGAGGTCTCCAGGTTGCCTCGAAGCGTGAATATCAACTGGCTTTCACAGACTTCCTGCTCCCTCCCCTCCTCCATGTCACATACTTCATGGCACATAGAAAAAATGCCATCACGCCGACTCTTGCTTAACGCATGGGTTGTCCTATCCTTGGTCGCATCTGTACTGTTCGTCACCTTCGCATTGTATCAAGGACGCCTTTACTCTGAACACTCGTTCATGGAGCCAGCAAGAGAACGGGTGACTTATGTGGAGACTCCTTGCAGCGCTGAAAGACCGATAGAGCAGGATCAGCCTGTCGTTATGGCAGATGACACGCCGAAATGGGGACGCTTGATACGGCGAAATATTGTAGTGGCCTCAATGTTCCCTCACCATTTCGATGTGTACATGGCACTCGTTTGGACGTTACAACGCGTTCTTGAACACCTCCCTGGCACCCAGATTCGCGTCTTCGCAGCGCCATTTAACTATGGCTTCCAGTCTTTGGTGGAGCAGTTAGGGATTTACCGCGGGAAGCGACACAATTCAGACCAGCTTCTCTCTTTCTTGGCCGGGGAGGATGGGAGGACGGTTGATATGGTGATCTTGGGTACATGCGAAGTCGAGTACGTCCTGAATGTATCATCTCCGTGTAATTCTTCCTCATTGTCTTACTAGCTTACGCACATGGCATGCCGCCTTGCTCTCTGAGTGGGATAGTCGCTCGTCTTCTCATAAATTCCAACTTGTCTGCATAGTCCATAACGCGAAGGACACCGCCTGGCAAGTGCACATAACAGATTGGGCACGGCGCGGAGCAATACGTTTACTCCCAATAGCAGAGCAGTACGTATGCTAGTCATCACTGAGGGATCTACAATCTAATCGTGATGAAGCGTTAAGACCTCATTCCGACGTCTTTTCGACCAGCACGCGGAAAGTGCAAATCACACACTGTACAGTGCTGGTTATGAGAATATACCTATAGACGTCCATGTCCCTGTACTTCATCTACCGAATCTGCCAGTGAAAAATCGCAGCAGGATTCTCTCCAAAGCCGTGATTCAAGGCACTTTTGATGTCAGCCGACGAGATTATCCCCATATTTTCGATGATTTGGTGAGCGCTCTACATGGTAAGCCCTAACGCATTCTGTCTCAGACGACGTTTATCAACTTCTAAATTATAGAGGACGCTGCCGCATGGGGATACCGTCCGCTGGACGGCCATAAGTACTTCATCCCCGATCACCGTGCTGCGACTCCACCCTTCGAACTTGCCCTAGTGGGCGCTGGCACGATAGAAATACCGGAAGAACTTGCTTACATGGTCACCGTGTATCGTGATCTCCCGTATGAGGCATTCTATAAGTTAATCGCGGGCATGGATATCGTAGTACCAGCTTTTGCCGATTTCGCCAGTTGTACGTCCCTCTCCCTTATCTTTTCCTTTGCATATAAGTGACGTCTTCAAATCTTAAGATTATGAAGATCAAGCCAGTTCAACGGTAGCATTGGCAACACAGCTAAATGTAGGCCAGGCATGCTACATGTGATAACATCACTGAACATTCTCATAGGTCCCCATCTTGGTCACAGAGCGGATGCGCAGAGCATATGGCTACATCGATGATGATAGGGTAGTGGTAACACGACCGGCTGCAATGCGCGAAGTGCACGCCCTCAAAACTCTTCGCACAGGTGACATGTCCTCTTTCCTTCAATCAGATCCCACCAGCAGCGGATATAGCATGGCGAAAGTTCGTGGTGCCGAGGAGGGCGTGCGCGCAATGTTCTCGAAAGGTTGGCTGCGAGAATACGACGAAGTAAATCGATTCAAAAGGGAATTGTGGCACCGTAATGAAGAAGTTGTCGAGCGAATGCTGCGCGACCTTTAGCTCGGTGACTATGTCTCTTCTCTACGGCTTTGCGGACAAGCCTGAGCGGAATGGACTCGGGATGTTGGATATATCATTACTCAATCACTACCATCAATACATCATGAACCGTAGATGTGCCTTGTGTACTTTATCATACGGTGCTTGCCTAGCACTTTCATAGACAACGTCGTGATGAAATGTGTAATCTTACTTACAACGGCCGTAGATACTTCTAGTAAATCGGCGAAGTATGACTGCCATATGGCTGGGCTGCTCTGCCGTTAATAACAGTCACAGTACTTCCAAGAACGCATGCACAGTGGACTGAAATTATCCTGGAAAGTCTGTCAATACGTAACACTGGAGAGGAGTTTCCCACCGAAACAAATCAGTGATAACGGCGGACCTGAACTTTCGATGTTGAGGCGACGCGTCGCTCCGTCCAGCAACCCGGCGTAGAACGTATCCGTTCGTAGTGGATCACTCATTACGCGTGATGAACCCTGAGCTTGTAATAGTCTGCGAAATTCTGTATCGCATCTCTTTCACTTGGAATTAAGACAATAAGTACATGGCAGTAAAGGCTCAAGCACTGGCAAATTGACGAATTCGATCGCTGTTCCTAAAGAGTTTATAAAACGAGCCTGTGGCACTTTGGGAAATACCGTACCGAATGGGACTTCCTGACGGGATCCGCATGGCAAGCTTTGGGTCAGCAATTACTGGTTGAAATAATATTTGCTATCCCAGGACTGTGGAAACTGGATGCCGTCTTGAACTCTATAATCTGTGTCCTCGTACCAGGCTAGAACTGTTCTGTGGTTTGGGAACTGGGAGCGGAGCTCAGACCGTGGTGGGATTTGAGCACCGTGGCGGGAGAGAGATATGACGGACTCATTACTGGTACCACACCCTTGAGGATTGCGCCCACGGGACGTTATGTACGTTCTCGAGTATTCCACGGGGAATGAGCGGAGTATCCGAGTGGCAACCTTCTCCGGCTTCATTGCCAATATGTAAAGTAAGAACATGCTATTAGGAAAGCTGATGATGTGTAGTCAAATCGTGAGAGCATCGAGTGATGAGTACTGAAATCAAACTTTGAGAAGCTTCACTATCACAAGAAGTATTGCAGCATGAAGATTCTTCTCGGGCGTGTACGGTCCGGGTCTTCTGGCTCGGGGCTGATTTATGTTGGGATAGACTGACGTTTCATACTCTCGCCCAAGGCCTACAAAATATAACAAATCTGGTTACACATGCTTTTGACGAGATATTCTCGCGTTTTTGAAGCATATTAAACTCTCGATCGTTGCAACAGAATAAGTGAATCTGTCAAAACCAAAGTATAGTCAGAGCGACCTGGCCCATTATGAGACCAAGTTAGATGTTGCTGGAAGTCTGCAGACTGCGTTAGATTGCTGCATGTGGTACGGTTTCGTTGACAGATTGCCTGACATGGATCAATCGTTAACAGAAAAACCATGTCATTGATAGCTGAAAACAGACCCATTATGAGCGGCCTCTTCTTGTTCCATCTTATTCGGTACAATGTAGGGTCAGTATCGATGCTTTCAAAGCTGCATGAGCCGGACAACGTAGAAACCCGTCCAAAAGGTGAGGGAAGCCGAACGCAAGCCGAGGCTCCTTGAGAAGATGATTGATGTATTAAAAATAAGCTGAATAAAAACGATATGTCGTGAGACGTCTAAACATAGACATAGGGTGGGTAGAGCTACTACGCTGGTCTGTCCGCGCGAACATATTACTGCGGGTGTTCTGCCGGCGGGGCGTATGCGGGGGCGCCGAAACGCCACAGAGTCAGGAACCCGCCTTGTCCGTAGTGATCGATGTTCAGCACCCAGTTATAAACGCACGCGTGAAGTAGCTTTGTAGATGGAGAGATATAGACACTCTCCTTCAACTTCGGGATTGTGATGAACTCTGCTTGCAATCTTCGCATATGAACGCGATAACAAGATATTGATGTTTCTGAAACACTAGAGATATATCGTTGGTGGATGTGAGCACTGCTGGAACGAATACAACCAGCTTCATGAATAGTTCGGAGATGCACAGCCCCGTAGGAGTAGTACTCACTCAGGTGGAGTTGTAGCAGTTCAAGAAGAATCGAGTCTGGTGAGCGCCACACAAGCGCCACGGCAAATTGCGGACAACGCGCTGCGGAGGACCCCGGGAACCGCTGCAGCTTCTGATCAATGAACCCGGAACTCTCACCGACAGGACAATACCGTACAAAATGGCCAAGTAATATGAGAACGGTTCTGAGTCCCATTCCGGCCTGAGAAAACCTCCGATCTGCGGTATCGAACCGTATCACACAGGTCTTTTCTGTCTCCGATTCGGCTCAGGGCTGTGCTGCAGATGTCCTCACCAAAGGTGCCGTAAGGCGCAACTTGAACTTCACGGTGCTATCACTGTGCTCGACTTGGAAGCGCCGCCGTTTGCCCCCCTTTAGAACTGACTGATACGGGCTGAACTGGTGCGTTGCGTTCTCAGATGCTCCAATGTGGGCCCTTCCAAATGGCACATTCCTATTCATTGCGGCTGGGATGTTGCCGTCTTCAGGGTAGGCACGAATATCACAATTTCTCATCGTGTGGGATCCTCGTACCACGAGACTTCAATGATGGAGATTTTTGATATCAGCGCACTCATCGACCCTGTAGGTTCACCAGAAGCTTGGTCGGTGAGCGAAACCATCCATTCTCGAGATGTGAAGTACTTGATATATGTAGAACAGGGTGATAACCATAGCCTCCGAAGGAAGTCCGCTGCAAATGGTACGTACTTTCAGACAGGGGGATTCCTGCCCCTTCTGACTGAAAGTATGAGGAACACATGCGCTTCCGATCGACTTTTACCCTCGCAACTTCGAGGAATCACGCAGTCGAGTGTGAAGAGCTCAGTTTTGTCCCATGGTTTCGGCAAAGAACGCAAACCATAGGGTCCGACTCGCGACTATTTTGTAAAGTACCATATTTCTCATCTGTTCCTCGTAAACTTACGGTCTCTTCCATGTATTTAAGGACCTGCCCTGGCAGCAGTAACATGGCAAGTGAGACTTGTATCTCCCCCCTCCCCCCCTTCCGGACCGTAATTCACCATGGCTTCTTCATTCACCCTTTCGCCGCCATCTGACTGTACAGCGTCCTCAGCATCATCGCTGACCGTGACTGTGTCTACTCCACGGTCCTGGTTCTCCACATTTGGTCTGTGTATATCGCCCTGTTACGCTATCATCTAGACTGATTGTGCCGTTGTGCAGCACGGTCCTCTCTTTTGTCATTCCTTCAACGGTCATCGTTCTGTGGACATCTTCGTATCGAAGACAGTGACGGTATCTACGATTATGGCGACAAGTCGAGCTCATCGTGTTCAGTCTACATCAGAGTTCTGAACTCTCACTTCTGGACCAGAGTCTTATTGTACGAGACCCATTTACCTACCTCCACTCCACTGACATCTGCGATTCGCATGGCAGATCTGGAGACCTTGGCTGTAAGTCTCCACTCTTGATATGACGATTGTATTCATTGAGCGTCCTATTTACTAGTTAGTGAGGCCTATATGATCGGGGAGATAGAAGTGGATGATCTCAAGGGCGTCATGAATGTGAGCGCATTTCGAACATATGCTCGGATGACTGATCACGTATACTGCGACTAGATATGGCTCGACAACCAATCAGCGTTTTCCGGCCTGTCATCGACCTTCAGCCGGTTGGGATCAATCGCGTCCGGATTGTCGAATGCGCTTCTTGGTCAGACACGTTCCCAAGCTCGACTCAATGCTATCTCAAGCTACGATCAGTCCAATGAATTGTTTGAAGTAAGTTCTTTACCTATTGATTGAGGTTCGTGGGAGGATCTGAGAATGTTGGAAATCTTAACAGGCATTCCTCAGTAAGGAAATGATGTATTCCTGCGCCCTTTGGGGAAATGAAGAAGGCGGAGTCGACGGAGACCTCGCTTCCGGACCTACACCTGATGACTTGGAGGGCGCCCAACTCCGCAAAATCCATCATGTCTTGACCAAGGCAAGAGTACGTCCTGGACATCGCATTCTTGAGTTTGGCTCTGGCTGGGGCGGTCTTGCGATCGAGGTAATGTTCATTTCACCGGGAATATTCCTTGCTGATGGCACTCACGTCAGGCTGCTCGAACATATGGTTGCGAGGTCGACACTCTGACATTATCCATCGAACAGAAGACACTCGCCGAACAGAGGGTGAAAGCTGCCGGCCTGGAAGGTCTAATTCGCGTGCATCTGATGGATTACCGAGACATCCCACCCCACTTTGAACACGCTTTCGACGCGTTCGTGAGTATCGAAATGCTCGAACACGTTGGTTCCCACGTAAGGATCGGTCCATGTGGCTTCGAGAGATCTCTGTTGTTGACTGTGTTTTCTAGTACTATAAGCAATACTTCAAAATTGTTGATCGTGCCCTCAAGTCAACCAACGCCACGGCGGTTGTCAGTGCTTCTACGTTCCCAGAATGCCGCTACACCGGCTACCAGTGGGTATTCTTTGACCGCGACATGCACTGGTTTCACCACGTTCTGATATGGTCCCACAGAGCACAAGACTTCATGCGAAAGTACATGTGGCCTAACTCCTGCCTTCCCTCAGCCACGGCGTTAATATCCGCTGCCAATAGCGGGTCTCACGGGCGTTTCACACTGGAAAGCGTGGAAAACCACGCGGCTCGTATGTCATTCGCTGTGATATAGAGGTGCTCCCTAAACCTCATCGCTATCGTTAGACTATCCCCGAACACTGAGGACTTGGGCCCGCCGACTCGAAAGTAATCTCAAGCAGGATGTCATCGCCGAAGCTTACCCTGCTTTGCGGGACGCATCGGAGTACGCAGTCTTCAAGAGAAAATGGGAATACTTCTTCGCGTATGCAGGCGAAGGATTTTTGAAGGGCTATATCACTTGTCACATGCTGACTTTTACTCGTGCGGTGCGTCTCGAGTTCATCATTACGTTCACACTCATCTGACGACGCCGATGTCTAGAATGATGTTCCTGTCTCTTTTGATTAAAATTTCCCATGCAGCCTCTTGTAAAAACCATGCGTAGCGCAGTCAATGAGAATCTGTACCGTACGATAGCTGGAATGATTCAAACAGTGGATAGCATATCATGTCCCTGAGTTTCTCTGATCGAGGTGATTCAATACAGCTTAACGGCAAGTCTAACGCCACAGAGAAGAAAGTGCGAATATAATTCGATAGGGTTATGATGATTAGGTAGAGGAACCGCTGGGAACCTTTAGTGATTCTCCCGCGAAGCAGTAGTTTAATTTGGTCGGTGGGCAAAGATAGCACCCATTCAATCTTGAACGTATTTCCGAGTTGAACATGGGACTCAAATATTCTGAGGGCGGACGGTTCACCACGTTCCGACGGGGCAACCGTCTTCTCAACACATGATTATAGTGATTGCTTCCTGTCACCGCTGCAGGTTCGTTGCCTTATTTTGATACCTTGCCATACAGACGCGATATAGCTGCCGTGTGATCCGGATCAAGTGCAATGTGTGAAGTGGTGTCCGCAATCCGCATCCCAGTGGATGTGGGCGATGTTCCCGGATACGTAAACGGGAGAGCGAGGGATCCACTGTCGGCAGATTACACAAGCTACTCCCGGTGCGGTGCTCTAGATAATCTGCGCGACTTCTAGTCGATAGAGTGGAAAGGGTTAGATCATCAATGAATGTCCTGCGCAGAGGGCCTAACCACACCGCGCACGGAGTCACGGACAAGTGACCTGAAGAAAACTACCGCTCTGCCGGTACCCAGTTTGCCGTTCGCGTTTCGTGGAGTGCAGCGCGCACTCTTTCTCCGAAAACCTTCACCACATCACATCTCAGTGGTACTATCCGAGTATCCGATATTGGGCGGAATCTGTTCTATCAGACAGAGATCGTATCAAACTGGACCAGAGTAGATTTATCAACTTACTAGACCTGGAGTCCTTCCGATGCAACATAGCTTTACGATCCGACTACGAATACCATGGCAGCTTCTTGAGATAAAAAGATATGGTGCCCAGACGACGGAGAGAACTGGGTTCAATTTCTGACGAACATTGCGCCCTAAAACCCTATGAGACGACTACTTCCGCAGTTTGAGGGTTCGTAGGTAAAGCCGATGAGGAACCGTAGTAAATTCGGTCTGCAACATCGCCCACTACCCAGTCGAGACCTGCTATCAAGTTTTCTCCAGTGACAGCGCTACATGGTAGAATTTTCCAGTGGTGTGACTTGATAGACGAGAGATCCAAAGCCTAAGGCAAGCGTCAGTCAATGGACTATGGTCCTGCGCGTGCCCACATACGTCACGAATTTCGGCACAAGTCATCGACCCTTGGATGTCTTGCTTGTTTGCAAAGATCAAGAGCGATGCGCCCGCCAGTCGCTAGATCATGGTTGAGCGAGTGCGCTCGTACTGTAGAGCGAGACAACTTACGTCTTCGAGTAGCAGACTGTGCAACTCTTCCTTACAGTCTTGCATGCGCATACGGTCTCCAGAGTCAACTACCCATACTAGCGCATCCGTCTGCTCGAAGTAGTTTCTCCAGTATGGTCTAAGCGTTCGCTGACCGCCGACATCCCCTGGAAAGACGGGGTCAAGGGGGACCTAGCAAATTTATATGACGACTGACAAACGTTCAAGGTATATCTAAGGGGATGTCAGTACTGGTAATATATAGCCAATAATTCACCGCACTTGCCGTGTACAAAAGTCTTGATATTGAACCCCAGCGTAGGGCTAATACCTGAGATATCTTCGCCGTTGAGCTTCTTCAATATAGTTGTCTTTCCAGCGTTATCCAAGCCTCTGAATTATATGACATGAGAAGCCAAAAGCCTACATATATCCGAATATTGGAACACACAGGAAAAGTATACGCATCTCCTTCTCTTTCAGCCTATTCTTCCTGATGATGGTAAGCAGACCCATAGCAAACTTGGAGAGCGAATGCTAATAAGGTGATGTAGGATACACTAATTGCGAATAGAGGATAGGATTTTCCGCAAGAGATCGGTTTAGCTTGCTGGAAATCCTCGAGGACAGTCGCAAGTCGTGCATTGGCTAAGCGCGCATAAGCGTTCCCTTCGGGGCGCCTGTCGGTGCCGAAGCGGCACATTTTCGAGACTGGACCAGCTTACAAGACTCATCGTCGTCCTCGACGTCCATCCAAGGACTTGCTAATCATCTCAACTGTCCTTTCTCTCATCGGACCATAATACAGCATGGCACCAAAAAACAAAGGGAAAAAGGGCAAAAAGCAAGACGATGACGATTACTGGTGAGATCCTGGAGCTTTCCGCATGATCATGCACATCCTACTCAAACGCGTTGATTCTAGGGACAAAGTAGGCACTTCTGTCGCCGGTAACAACGCAGCAGCACCACAAGATCAGTCCGATGACGACTATCAGCCGCAAAACAAAGCTGCGGGTGGATTTTCTGCTTTCGCTGCGCTCAATGGCGACGATGGGGCAGCGGAAGAAGAGGAGGAGGATTTTGGTGGATTGATGGTATGTTAGATGGCTCTTAAGGGGCTATAAAATCTAATTTGGCTTCAAGTCTGTCATCAAGGCCTCTACTAAAAAGAAAGATAAGAAGAAGGAGAAGCGAGGCTTTGCAAATCTAGCGAACGATGAGGGCGAGGACGGACACCTTCAGGACGAGGATCTTGCTTCTAAGCAAGCAACCGAAGTTACTGCTGATCAACTCGCAGATGAGGAGTGGGGCCCAGTGAAAGACAAAGGGAAGAAGCGAAAGAAGGGAAAGAAGGGCAAGTCGCAGGAAGACGAAGACGAAGGCGCACAGCCAGGTAAACAGTCCTAAAGTTATTTCCTAACCCCATCTAACCTTACGAAAAGCGTCTCCGGCTACCCCTGCTACCCCTTCTGCACCGGAAAAGGTAGACTTGCCATCTACAGAACATGCTGAAGCAGGAGACGAAGACGAGGGCACGAGGGTGTTGTCCAAAAAAGAGAAGGAAAAGCTGAAGAAGGAGAGAGAGAAGGTTCGTCATTATGATATTTATGATGTCGATTATATATATATATATTTTCTGGCTAGGCCAAGAAGAAAGCGCAAGCTGCTGCAAAGAAAACCGCGCAGCATGAGGAGAAGCCGGCTGAAGAGGAGGTCGATGTTACACCAGCTACCAAGGCTTCGGCTTCAGCTGCTCCGGAGAAAGAGGAGGAAGAGGAGGAAGCTGAAGGTGCCGCAGCCGGCGGTGCGTCCAAGAAGAAAAAGAAGAAGAAAGCGAAGAAGGATGAAGAACCTGCACCTACCGCCGCTCCTAAGAAGAAGGGTGCTGCAACAGGCATCAGCGCCCTGAAGGCCATGATGGAAGAGAAAAAGAGATTGGAAGAGTTGGCACGCCAGAGAGAAGAGGAGGAGCGGAGAGCGGAGGAAGAAGCAAGAAGGAAGGAGGAAGAGGAGGCACGGCGGAAAGAAGAGGAGAAGCAAAGGAGAAAGGAGAAAGAAAAGGTTTGTGCACAGTTCAGAAACCCATCACAAGACTCTCACGAAACCGCTCCAGGCGAAGCGGGAACTTGCAAAGAAGGAGGGCCGACTGCTCACTAAGAAGCAGAAGGAAGAGCAGCGTGCAGCAGAGCTACGCAAGCAGGCGCTTCTTGCCTCTGGTGTGCAAATTGAGGGCCTGCAACATCAGCAAGCTACCGGCCAACCGCCAAAGAAAGTTGTCTACGGCAGTCGTAAGAAGAAGGCCCCGACGGCGACCAACACCGTTAGCACTCCGACCACTAGAGAACCTTCTCCATCACGAGACTCTCGGGAAGCGACGCCTGCTCCGGAGCCTGTTGCCGAGGCGAACGCTACTGCGGACTTGAGGGACGATTGGGATGCCGCTAGCGAAGAAGAACCCCAGAAGGCCGAAGAAGTGAAGGAGTCCTGGGATGCGAGCAGTGACGAAGCTGCTCAGGCAGAAGGCGTGAAGGAGTCTTGGGACGATAGTAGCGATGAGGAAGAGAAGGCCGCACGTATGTCTAGTTCTTCGTCGTTACTTCACCGAACTTATCCACCTTGAATAGCATCAAGAAAGCCTCCACCGGCGGCTGCACCTGCCAAAAAATCCGCTGCCGAGCAAAGCACGGCGTCAACACCAGCCAACGGAGCTGCCAAGGCTAAGCCTGCGCCAGCAGCAAAAGCTCCTGCGAAGGTGGCAGAAGAGTCTGAAGAGGAGTCCTCCGAGGAAGAGTCCTCCGAGGAATCAGATTCAGAAGAGTCGGAGTCGGAAGACATGACCGCTGTGCAACGGCTAGCGGCCAAGCGCAAGGCGGAGGCAGCGGAACGGAGAAAGCAGGCTCATGAAGCAGCTTTGGCGGCTCGCAGCAAGGACAATTTGCGAAGCCCGATCTGCTGTATCTTAGGTCACGTCGATACTGGTAAAACGAAGCTGCTGGATAAGGTGTGGATTCTTTTTATCTATCTGTGATACATCTAACGTCTTTTAGATTCGCCAAACCAACGTACAAGAAGGTGAAGCCGGAGGTATTACTCAACAGATCGGTGCAACATACTTCCCAGTAGAGGCGATCAAACAGAAGACCACGGTTCTTAATAAAGTGCGCCCAGAGAATATTGACCCCAAATGGCAAGTTACTTATACCCTATTCGCAGGATGGCCAACAAGAGTACAAGATCCCTGGCTTGCTGGTTATTGATACCCCTGGTCACGAATCGTTCACGAATTTACGTTCCCGCGGAAGCTCGCTATGCAACATCGCTATCTTGGTAGTGGATATCATGGTATATGACTTATGCTGAGGTCTGGCGTTCTTCGCTGATCATTCATTAGCACGGCCTCGAACCACAAACATTGGAATCACTTCGTCTACTTAGAGATCGCAAGACACCATTCATTGTTGCATTGAACAAGGTTCGTTATAATGTGGAAGCCTTACTGAGGCGTAATATTTATGTGCCCTATGCTAGATTGATCGTATGTACGGCTGGGAGCCCACTCCCGATAATGATTTCAGGAGCTCTCTCGCGAAGCAGAAGCGCGCCGTGCAGAGAGAGTTCGAAGATCGCGTCGAGAAAACTATTCTCGCTTTCGCAGAGCAAGGATTGAATGCCGTGCTCTATTACGAGAACAAGAACTTTGCACGGAACGTTTCTTTGGTCCCGACGTCTGCTATTACCGGCGAAGGCGTACCGGACATGATCATGCTTCTTGTGAACTTGACACAACAGCGGATGAGTGATCGGCTGATGTACCTCTCCGAGCTGGAGTGTACCGTCCTCGAAGTCAAGGTTATCGAAGGTCTGGGAACCACGATTGACGTAGTGCTCTCCAACGGTATCCTCCACGAAGGCGACAGGATTGTGGTTTGCGGTCTGAATGGACCTATAGTGACGCAAATCCGTGCGCTACTCACTCCCCAGCCACTGCGCGAACTTCGTATCAAGGTGAGTCATCTCGGCTTACGTATGTTTCGTATACTCATAGCCGGGTTTAGTCTGCCTATGTACATCACAAGGAAGTGAAGGCCGCGCTCGGTGTCAAGATTGTAGCCCCTGATCTTGAGAGAGCCATCGCTGGTTCTCGCCTGCTTGTGGTTGGTCCTGACGACGACGAGGATGACCTCATGGACGAAGTCATGTCCGACTTGACGACGCTCTTGAACTCTATTGACAAGTCTGGACAAGGCGTATGCGTCCAAGCCAGTACCCTCGGATCCTTGGAAGCACTGTTGGACTTCCTGAAGTCAAGTAAAATCCCGGTCTCTGGTATCAACATTGGTCCTGTACATAAGAAGGATATTATGCGCGCGGCAACTATGCTTGAGAAGGCCAAGGAGCTGGCTTGTATTCTTTGCTTCGATGTTCCTGTCGACAGAGAGGCCGAGCGTTTGGCGGAAGAGATGGGTATCCGTCTATTCAAAGGTATTTGAATGTTGTGTCTCGTTTGCATTCTGTACTCACAGTTCGTTGTTCAGCGGACATCATTTACCATTTGTTTGATGCCTTTACGGCCTACAACGCGGAGATCATGGAAGCTAAACGTCGGGATGCTGCACCCCAAGCCGTGTGGCCATGCCGCCTGAAGACCATTGCTTGCTTTGCTAAGCGTGACCCTATCATTCTCGGGGTGGACATCTTGGATGGTTCGCTTCGCGTCGGTACTCCTCTATGTGTAGTCAAGGTCGACCCAGAGACCCAAAAGAAAGAGATTATCGACCTCGGGAAGATGTGAGTGTCTGTCTCTACAGATTCCGATATTCTTTATGTCGTCGTTCCTTCTCTATAGAACGTCGCTCGAGATTAACCACAAGGCCTACGATGTATGTAATTTTGCGCACGGCCGACGTGTATCAGTGTTGACCCAATGTGTTCACAGGTTGTGAAAAAAGCCCAGGCTGGTGGTGGTGTTGCGGTAAAGATCGAGCACGCTGTATATCAATCTGCGAAGATGTTTGGACGCCACTTCGACGAGAAGGACGAGCTCTACAGCCATATAACACGACAGAGCATTGACGTTTTGAAGGTAAGCATGGTGTGCCGTCTTTTGTAACAAGCCCGCCGTCTAACATCTGCGCAGGCGTCCTTCAAGGCCGATGTCTCGAACGAGGAGTGGCTACTGATCAAGGCGCTGAAGCCTGTAAGTGTTGCCTCAATTTTGCAGCGCACGGAGCGCGCATGCTGACTTTGCTCGGTTGTACAGCGCTTGAACATTCCATGACGACTTTTCGAGTCTGTACCCCTCGGATGAATAGTTTGTTGTAGACTGGAGCGATCTGGTTGAAGACTGAGGAAGGAATCCGGAGGACCGCACGGCGCGCTCGAAAAACGCCATGCTGCGAATGAAGTTCCAGGCACTATCAATGTTTACATAAGCACCGCATGTATTTAATACGCACATCCCAATTTTCGATAGCTTGTTTTCTCCTCTGCTCCTGCTCACCTCCATTTTCCTCGCTCATCGACGCGTCCCTCGTCGTTGTTCGTATCGCTATGGCTGCAGACCTTATCAAGGATCCCTCTCCCGACAATTCCGAGCGCGGTACCGTTATCGACAGCGACGAACTCCAATTGGTAATGGCGGAGGTGCCTGGGAAGAGTCTTATGCGGGAAATGGGAATGCTGTGACTTTACCTTCGGTAACGTCAATGTCTCTAATGGATTACTGGATGGCTACGGGTATCTTCGTCTGCAATATGGTGCTCTTCTCCGATTGCTCTGTGCGACCGGCAGAAATGTGTCAGACAGCGACGAGGGTTGAGAGCATACCGTTAGAACCTGAACAGCGCTCAGACCTGCGTAGGGAAAGCCCCAGTGTCCCCCTTACTTCCACCCCTCTGTAGAGAGGGGCTGTAGCAATTTTACTGACCAGTATGCTTCAGGAAAGACTAGGATACAAACAGGTGCGTAGTGCGTTGTCTCCAATCGCTTCGAGTCATTTTGCTAACAGTGGTCGTTACAGCAATTACATCGCTCATGGCACCTTGTTGAAAACTTTTCAGCGAGTTTTGTCGCTCTCAATTTCATCGGAGGCGTGAGGTAAAGGATATTCATTACTGGATTTTTATTTTATCGTACTGAGTATGTTGTCCAGATCAGGCCTCTTTCTGGGGCTGCTAGCGGGCGGACCTGCTGCTGTTTGGTAATTACTTACTCTTTCTATCGCTTCTCCGGTACTGAGCTATCATCAGGTCTTCGTACATCATATCGATGATCTTTATGTTTATCACCGCTGCCGTACTCGCGGAGATCTGTTCTGCTCTCCCTCTCAGTGGTTCGATCTACATATGGGCTGCAGAAAGCGCTGGTCCCAAATACGCTCGGTTCTTCGGGTTCATCGTCGCATGGTGGTCAACGACCGCCTGGATGACATTTGCAGCTAGTCTATGTCAAGTGAGTATTTTTCTGCGGTCTCTTATTGATTGATTCCGATCATTCCACAGACCACCGCCAACTACATCGTCTCCGAGATGGCGATATACAACGTGTATTTCCCAGGCGGCGTTGGCGACGATAACATCAAATGGCGAGCTTTAATCTGGGCAATCTCAGAAGGTGTTCTTGTTGTCTCCATTGCTATCAACTACCTTCCCCCGAGGTGGTATTCTGCGATATTCAAGTTCTCTGTCGCTCTATACATGCTAGACTTCCTGCTCTGTCTCATCTGGCTTCCCATTGGAGTGTCAAGGACCTACGGCTTCCGCACTGGCAAAGAAGTGTTCACGCAAGTTTGTGAGTCATTGAGGTATTACGGTTACTGTATTTCGACTGATTTGACCTTCCAGATAACGGGACGGGAGCGCCGGCCGGATGGAACTGGCTTCTGTCATTGTATGCCACAATTGTCTCGGTGTGAAGTTCGTCTCGCTAAGGTTTTATCTACAGTTTGTTCACGTCTGGCACTATGATTGGCTTCGACGCCTCCGGCCATATCGCTGAAGAGACGAAGAACGCCAGGTAAGACTAGGTTACGCCTTCACAGCAACAAAATGCTGAATTGGACGCCTCGTAGTGTGGTAGCTGCTCGTGGAATTATGTCCAGTGTTGTCGCTACTGGCGTTTTCGGGTTTGCCACGACGATCTTGTTCCTATTCTGTTGCCCAGACTTGGACACACTCTTCTCATTGGACGCGCCTCAGCCGTTCGTACAACTGTACGCTATGGCTCTCGGGAAAGGCGGAAGCGTCTTCATGACAATCATAGCATCTGTAGGACTTATGCTCGTGAGTGTCATTTCACTCTGTGCGGCTGATGAAACTAATCGGCACTCGTTGCTCGCCCAGAACATCAGTGTGTGCGTAGTTGCTGCATCCCGCCTGGTCTATGCCGTCGCCCGCGACGGTGTCCTTCCGTTCTCAAGTTGGATCGGTAAGGTCGACGAGAACAAGCAGCCGCGTAATGCTGTTACCGTAATGTTCATTTTCGCCGCGGCGATCCTCTGCACGATCCTGCCCAGTCAAGTTGCCTTCTACTCCCTTGTCTCGGCTGGCGGCATTCCGACCACCGCTGCATACGGCTTGATTGCCATCCTGCGACTGTTCATGACGCCAGACGAATTTAAGGGCTCGTATTTCTACCTTGGCAGATGGCGCAAACCGTTCTACGTCTGCGCCATTCTCTTCAATGGCCTCGTCTTCGCTGTGAGTACCTGGGTGTGCCGTGTGTGTGTAAGAGTTGATCAATTGATACCTGACGCCTTGCAGACGCAAATATCGCCATTCTACTTCCCTACAACTGCAGACACATTCAACTTCGTAAGCATTTGAACGGATCGCTCCGGTAGTCTTGCTAATTCCCTTCTAGGCTTGCGTCATATTCGGCTCAGTCACCATCTTCGGAATTCTGAGTTGGTATTTCATACCCGAGAGCAAGTGGTTGCGCAGGGACCTTGTTCTCCAAGCGATAGAAGCATCCGATGTACCAGTCGACAGGATGACGGTGCCAGTTCGCACCAAGAGCGGCAGCTCAGAGGTCGGCCAGAACGACATCCTGAAGAGGCTGTGAAGTTGAAGAAAATGTTTTGGAAATACACGGGTTACGAATCTATAGAATTTTTCGACGCTCCACGACTTCATGCAGATTACTTCTTGCATTATCCATATACGCACCTGTATCGCGTCTCTCTTTGTAAAATTAACCTCAGATAGTCGGACTGACGACAATGATTAAAAGAGCGTGTATTGGCTTGCGAACAATTCAAAAAGGTTCTAAGCCTAGTGCCCCTTGGCATGCCCCTTCGACGTCAACGATCTGCGCGAAAGAGTGAGTGCGGTCACTGATTTGTGGACATTGATTCCTCACCTCTTTAGGTGCATTGACGCTGAGCACTGTGGGATGATCTTTGCCGACAAGCACCTCATCCTATAGTCCCGTTAGATCATTTCGATGCATAGGGCATATGATACTTGCCTCTATCCGAATGCCTATTTCGTGGAACTCCTTGGGAAATAAGGGCGACGAAGGCACGTAGATTCCTGTACACGTTGTTTTTGAGTCCACAGATTGAGATGCAAAGTGCGGTGACCTTACCGGGTTCAATGGTCACAACCATACCAGCTTTGAGTCTGGAGATGCGTCAGAGGGAATCTATGCGCCTAGATGGAATTGTACTGACGGTTCGTTACGCTCGAAATGTGTCGATTCGTGAAGATCTAAAGCTCACGTCTGAGATGAACGATCTGTTAGCAGAGTCCGACTCGATACGCACCGATGCCAAGAGGATGTCCGACATAGTGAGGATAGAGGATGCGTTCAAGGTCGCCCGCACCAGCAATGCCGTACAAATTGAATCCAATGTTGTTCAATTCCTTCCGCAAGCCTTCGCACGACTCACGGTGGATTTGGGCTAACGACAGCTGTGTATTCTCTGTGCAAAGGGTGATAAGATACTTTTGAACTTGCAGCACGGCGTTGTACAATGCAGCCTGTGCGGGTGTGAAATTTCCGGACGCCGGGTATGTGCGAGCTGCGGGATAGTCAGAAGCTGTTTCCTTTCCATGAGTTATGGCGCACTGATATCAGATGCATATCCGCTGGGCATAAGTCATTAGTGTCCGCAGTAAATGTGCTCGCTAGATAGATAACATCCGCCTACTACTGACTTGTATTCGCATGCCGCGTCGATCAGAATCATTTCCTCTTCGCGTATTATTTGATTATTGGAGGTATAGTGAATTATTAGGGCATTGGCTCTAGACGAAACTCAGTTGTTTTGTAACATGGGAAGACTGTCGAACATACCCTGACGCAACAACCGGTACGTATGCTGGTCGTTGAGCGCCGCTCAAAGCGCACAGGTACTCAAAATGTGAAGCCAGTGCGTGTTCCGACATACCAGGCTGCGTGAATCGCATGGTCTAATGAGAGCATTTGTTGCAAGTCGATAAAAAAAATCATACTGTAATCCACGGACCTTTGCATGTGCCGATCCGCTGATATTCGCTGCAGCACGCATAATACGTTGCTCGGACTCGCTTTTGTACGTCCTGAGTTTCGCAACTTCAGGCGCGAGAGATCTAAGCTTTGAACTACTAATAGATTCCATCAAAACATCATAGTCCGGTTTTGTGGAGGTCGGACTAGAAGATAGATACTATATAGATGCTGTCAGTATCAACGCCATGTGAAATGTTTTATTATAGGGACCTTCAACAAGAACTTATGCGACAGTCCACGGCCGCGGCGAGAACTTGATTGTGGAATATCCAAGTAAACATCCGCCGAAGATGCGGCTAGACGTTTCAGGACGGCTGGAAATGTTGTTATAGGTTGTGCTTCATCCGCTTTGAAGTGCATGACTACGTCTTCGTGAGACGTCCGCGCTCCTTCCCACTTTTCTTTGTAGGAGTCTTTCCCTGCTGAAAACATAATCATGCGGTATCCACGGGAAGATGAGGTCTTCTCCAATATGACGGCGGAGTCGGACTCCTCAAAACCTGTCAAATACCAGAAGTCCGAAGCTTGACGAAACTTATAACTTCAGTCAAGTAGATGGTCAGCAACGACACAGCCGTAGCTCAGGACACGCACAATATATCTATGGGAAAAATATAAGCTCGCAACTAGAAAGATACGATGAAGGTGAGGTGACGAACGTCCGCTCATGAATTTGACCTGGCCCCCAACGCAGACGACCAGACTATTCTCCGGCAACCTCTCCATTAGCTCTCTCCGCCTCCTCTCATATTCCTCCGTAGGTATCCCCGGGGTCAGTTCATTTGCTTGCACTGAAATAGATTGACCAAGTCAGCCAATTATTCCGTGACGCGACAGGAGTTGAAACCGCTTACTGAGGTGGGGATGCGATGCGAAAAGTGGTTGGCCGAAATGCGTCGGCTTAAGATCGTGGCGTGTCCCTACCTCTGTCGCATATCGCCTTGTGTTTGCACGCACAAAATTTCGCAGCAAGAGGCGTGTTGCGTTCGCAGCGCACAGAGAGCGGAAAGACATGGAGGAGGAAGGAGGACTCGG
>JANHOG010000770.1:0-12018 GCA_027627325.1 Phlebia brevispora
GCCGTCTTCTTAGGTCTCACTACAACACGCCATTCGTCTGCTGCTGGCGACGGCCGCAAGTCCTCTGCACTGGCACCCCGACCAGTTGAGTGCTGCCGGAACATGAGGAGGTACGTACGTTGGGCCCTTCCATTGCTGAAAGCACCTTATCGCGACGCCTCTGCTCATTCCAACAATGCTGAAGGGGACTTCACCTTCGACTCTCAAGCGGGTGAGTTCGTTCAGGATCTCCAGATCCCAGAACTCTTTCCTTAGCTCCTTCGACATTCCTCGGCGGATCCGTGAATCATCAAAGTCACAAAGCAGAAGTGTTCCTTCCAGCGACGTGCCGCGGGACAACGCTGTGTAGATCGACATATGCGTGTAACATTGGCTTAGATCCACAGGATTCCAGGGTCGTGTGTGCCCTTGGGAATTGAAATCGGTCATCGCGAACGCAGGAAGCACCTCAACCTGGTGACGTCGAACAGGTAGGGGTTTTCCGTTCAGCATCTTACATGTAATCTGCTCATCAGATGGTGTAACAGGAATGACATTCGGAGGTAGGCCTTGAAGTTGGAAAGGCCGAACAGGTTTTGCTAAGCGCACAAACAGTGTTTTCAAGACATGCTCGCCTGTGGGTTCTTGTTCATCGTCCCATCCGACGATGTTTCCCTCTGCGCCATTGGTTGCTCCAAGCTCAGTGGCTACGTTCCGCTTAAGAAGAACAGGCATACCCATGCAGAGCCGTAACCTACCTGCCAAGTTTGCTGTATCCGCTGGAGGTAAGTTCCAGACTTTGAGCTGCATAATTCGACTAAGCCGATCACAGTCTCTACCACGCTCATAAACCTCTTCAGCGGTCCGCAGGGTTTCCTTCAGAGTGTCAGCTAATTTCCCACTGCCCCATTTATCTCGAGACACAAAGGTTACTAAAGGAAGACCACGCTCTCGGGCAAATCGTTCGCATGAGACTTCGTTGATTGCGTCTCGCGTGAGGTTTCTCCCTGTAATTATAGGTACGTTGCGAAAGTGTGCATCCCCCATGTGCGGTCGCCCAGGTGCTATACTACAAATGCGGCTCTTGAGAAGTCGAACATCTTCCGCGGTACAAGCACCATATCGCATGTTCTGAAGTGCTGTACCAAATGCACGATCTTCCGCTTTCGCACTCTTCTGACGCATGTTTTGTCTTAACAGAATTACGCTGGTAAAATAGTGCCAGACGGCGCGTCCCATTGACGCCTTCTGTCCACTACAGTATTCGGCCGATGATTGCACGCCAACTTTGCAAGAATACAAGGGATGTTCATCTCCGGGTGGCGGTAATTGCGCGAAGTCACCGGCAATGATAACATGGCGACCAGCAAACGATTGAGTGGGTAAATCGAATGCGTTACTGATACGTTCGCTAATATTGTATAGACCGGTGCAAGACAACATTGATATTTCGTCAATAATGAGTATATCGACTAACGCCAGGCGCTCTCTCGCGCGGGCAAGTGCTTTCGCAGAAGGACGCGCGCCCGACTTAGAAAACCCCAAGACTGAATGGTATGTTGAGCCTCCAATCAAGCATGCAGCAGATCCGGTGGGTGCAATAACCAAATATCTATATGACTCACCGCGCCTGTCAAAGAAACATTTTATAGCATCGAAAACACGAGATTTGCCCGTACCGCCACTCCCACCCAGATACAGTCGTAGCGGCTCCACATTGCGACCTAGAATGTGCGTAATTGTCAGGCGGAATGCTCGCTCCTGCTCTGTGTTCAGGGTGTAAGTTTCTACTACTTCTGTCATCAGCTGCCCCGGTTCTAAAACTGTGTGTTCTTTCCCTGTCTTCAGTGCATCGATAGCATCAAGCTCAGCCTCTGTGCGTATGCGCACCTCATCTACTGCTGCATTAGTGGACAGAGTGCTGTCAGAGTGCTTGACTGCGTCAGCGACTGCATTTTCCTTGCGGTTCATTCGAACTGCGATCTCGTCATTGCGCGCTCGGGCTGTAAGCTCTTTCCAGTGAGTACTACTTTGATCTGTGCAAACAAATGTGTCTGCGAAATTTGTGTTTTCGATACGAGGCTCACCAAATTTTCTATAGCCCTCTGCGTCCAGCATACGCATCTCGCCCTCCCGGCGTTCTCTCTCTAACCGTCGTCTCACTGTGGCACGACTTTCGCGATCTAACATGGCGTCCAGTTCTTCTAATACTGCACTGTCCACTACTCCTTCCAATACATCCCTTTCCTCCCGCAATTTGTCAAGATCTTCGAGCTCCTGTGCATCAAAAAACCCATTGAGGCCCTCAGCCCTTTCGGCGGCACGACGCTGTGATGCGAAATCGTGCCGTGCATCTAAGCACTCGTACAACACGTTCATATTTTTCATGATCTGACCATGGCGTGGGGAGAATACAGCACGAGTAAATGACATGTCCCAACTCTCTCCAGCATTTCTGAGTTCTAAGCCTGTGCGCCACCCGTGATGGAAAAAGAATGTGAGCATTGCGCGACAATAATCTTCTCTTTGCTTGTCTTTCCGTGGTAAAGCCCCGCCAAGGTATACCAGAATTCGCGCTCGGTCCAACCGCACAATCCCGTGCGAGTGGTGTCGGGGATGATCCGTTTTAAATCGCATTATTTTCTGTAGTGCGCGTTCATTATTCCTTCGTCTTGTTGAACTGACACGGTCTGAAACATCAGGCAACGGTCTTGTTTCGGTACTTCGCAGGAAGTCTTCAAGAGTCATACACTCAAGCTCGTCGGGCCTGTACACGTAATCGTTCATTTTCCGCAAAGGGACTACATTACCGCCACTGCGACCCATGACTACGTTCTCCTCGTCCTCGTCCTCCGTGCTTTCTCCCCAAGCTCGGGCAATAAACCGCACATACGACTGCCAGAAGAACGGCTTAAACCGCTGATTGGTATAGTGATCTGGAAAGCCCAATAGAAGATGGCAGACAAGCGGAGCACCGATCTCAGTGCGCGCAGTTAGCGCATTCACGATTTTTGTCATCAATCGTCGGGCGGCTTCCTCCCTACTGGACGACTCCGCAAATAAATGTCCGTGAGTACTTAAGACCATACGAATGGCTTCAAAAATATGATAAGTTTTCAGCGTGGTCTTAGTGATGTAGTCTGTAACATAGGCCATGACAGCTCGGACTGCTGTACCCGACAGCAAGAATGTCACGTCGGTATTGCAACGAAGTAAGTACACCATCATCACAGAGAATGTGTTTACCCACGCCTCGCCTTTCTTCAGCAACAGCGTGCCATCAGCTAAATCAGCAACAGTACAAGGACGTGTTTCTCTCGGCATTCGAGCTTTACAGTGCCGTCTGCGACCACGCTTGCAACCCCATCGATGCTGCTCATCGTGGACATTGCATCTCATCACGATCTCATCGGTTACATCACAAACTTGATTGAACCATGCCTCGAATTCTGCATCCGACGACGTACTGGGAGGCGGACGGGGAAGCTGAGTCACGGAATCACCATTATATTGTTCCAATTCATCATCCTCCTCCGTTGGCTCCCATTCAGGTTTGCACATTTTTTCTCGCACGCGCTGTCTGACTTCCGCTAGTGTTCCCGTACAGAACTCCCCTTGATGGAAGCTCTCCATCCACGCAATCATATCCATACAAAACGTTCCGGCATTCTCCATAACTCGGTCACGGATCTCCTGCGGTGAATACGCGCTCCTAATCCAGATCAGCATGTGCAAATGCAACGCAAGTCGACCTTGTTCTTCGACTGTGCCGTAATAAGCTGATGTTTTGCCGAACAGGCCAACACGATCACCGTCCGCTCGCAATATAACTCGGATAAACAACTTCACCAGCAAGTGAAAGAAACGCGAGCACGCTACAGGATTACGGGAAGTCATGTTTAGTCTCTCCATGTGAGAAGGTAACTGAGGACATATTTCATCTAAGTTGATTGGCACACCGCACAAATACAGGCAAATCGGACTTTTAGCACCCGCAGGCGCGAAGGTCGCGAACACTGCTGGGCTTCCAAACTCGTAGATCATCGACCGAACCTCATGACTCTGGAATTTCTTCTGCGTCAATGAACCGGGTACGTGTGATGCTACATTGTCTACGTATGTGATCAATTCAAAGCATGTACTTTCTTCACTCGAGGTGGGCTTGATGTAACCGTCTCTCTCACCGCGTGCGATCAAAGTATCTAGTGCCTCTCCCTCAACATGTTGTAGTTTCTCTGCAATATTTGCGAAATTCTTACTCTGCGTCAGTATGTACCCACCTTTCGTGCTACGCTTAATCTGAATGCGGTTAAAGACCAAGAATGGGAAGTAGCGGTCCTCTTGAAAACGGTGATCATGATACATCAGCAGCGCGCGCACATGCTTCTCCACCGATAATTTTTTAGACATACGCACGTTTCCAAAACCTCCATACCCGTATGGATACAACCATGGAAACAGTCCAGGATATACATCGGGATTCATGTACACGTCCTCCGGTTGTGCGCCTTGGCCATAAGTCAGTACTGCACCTCCATTCTTCAGATGTTTTAATGCCGCGGCAATCATGGTTTTATAACCCATCGTTAGATAATTCATCAACTGTCAACCCTTGCACAGTCAACGGACATTCACCCTGCTCTAAACCGCGCACAGAGCTGTGCTCAGTCGCTGATTTTGTCTGAACCGGGTCTGTCGCTTCACAAACGTAGTGATGCCATCCCACTGGAGGTGAGTCGTCCGGATAACTCATCAAATTTGCTTCTGACAACATCAGGAAAATGTCATGCGTCTGATGCGCTGTAAGCTTCTGTGCGATATTTTCAGACGCGCAGATGGAACAGCGCGGTTTCAGCTACGACAGAAGTCTTCAAAGCGGCAGACGAAACTACCTGTAATGCGACCTTGTGAGGTGTGAATTCGTACCGGCAGCCTTGTAATGATATATTAGGAGTGATATTTATTTTCAGCATGAAGAGACTGGATCAGTCATAGAATATCTGTTCTTTTACAGGACAATAATCGTAACTGTATGATTCGAGAGCAAAATCGAGCACTGGTCCCTAAGAATAAAAGACTTAGGAGAAATTGAAGGGAAGCTTGGGAGCATGGGTGTGCCGCGGGGCCAAAAGTCCGCTAACTTTCGGGCTTTAAACAAATGCTTCAAGTTTACTTATGTAGTTGAACCTCCGAAAGCCTGAGGACTTCCACCCGTAATAGCCAAACAGCTCACAAGCAAACACGCGTCGCCTTGCGACAAGCGCTCTCTCTCGAACTTCACGACAACCACGATGACACTTCATGGACACCGTCTTACAACAACCACTTCTCTCCCCCCTGCTATGTAGCTTATTTCTTTGTCCGTGTTTCCTTGTCTAGGGCTGAAACAGAGCCCATGCTGTGAACTCGTGGAAGCTCAACCGCAGGAAGTCAAAGTCAGACAACTCGCTAGCAATAACTCTCGACCCTTTCTCTTCGCGCTGGTGAGTCCCCTTGTATACCTTGTCTTCGTGGATCCTGGGAGTTAAGGGATAATGGGGCTGAAGACGGAGATGGGCCGGATCAACGGGGTACTCGAGATGCGTAGTGTTTAGGCCCTGGGTGTGCTGCATTGTGCGTGCGCACTTTCGATGTTATCATGTCCAGCTTTCATTTCAAGCTTATATCATGTCGTGTACAAGTAGTAGTTAGAGTGGCATTTGTATGTAGCATGTACTGCAATAAATTGCCATTTTTGAATGATTTTATCATACTCGTCTGTCGGTCTGTCAGTCTGTCAGCTGTAGCATTTTTGACGAATCGTCTGTACGCTCAAAACGACCTTACTGGCGAGCTGCAAGATGTAAGGACCTGTAGCCCTCTGTAGCCTTCTGTAATGCGTCTGCGAGGTTCTGATCCGTCTGTCATCAGCCGTACAGATGATTTGAAGGTTTACTGATGAACAGCACATCATCATATAGTACATTGTACCTTTTCAACCATTGCAAGCACTCCCATACTGGCGTTTTGCGCACAATAAACGGTGTTCGCTTGAAATCGGACTCTAAGGGCGCAGTGGGCCCCGTAAACAGAATTGCTAACATTTCATCTAGATCCTCCTTTGGTACTGGCAGCACTGCGTTTAACTTCGCGACCGGCTGTGGAAATACTATCGCATTAGCGGACATTTTGTACCCTCCCTTATGGACCTTCACTATACATGCATTGTGCCGATAACGAGCTACAACCAGTTTTTCCACAAAATTCAGGCGTGCGAGACATTCCGGTACTTCTCCTACCCACAGTCCGTTCGCTAACGCGATATTTGGCACCGTTCGGCGTCGCAATGCTTTCATACACACCCCACACACCGAACACTGCGCGCCATTGTCACATATTCCCGCAGGACAAAGCACAGGAGCCATTCTGTCGTCTGAAACAGCAGAGGCTACAACCCCTTCGATGCATAGCAGTTTTAGCAAAGGATTATCGACTGCTATCTTCTTCTGCTGTTGCTCGATCGTTAATTGGCCACAAACCGCACATACTGCTTCTCCAAGCACGTCCGCGGATATCTCTGTGCACCACTCCTTGACAAACTCCGCCAGTGCGTGTCTAGAATGCGGCTTTGGAGGGAACTCAGCGTCACTATCATTCCTGCCCAGGTTCGTCACTGAGGGCTCTGCGAGATGGAAGGGGTTAACCATACTGAGGACAGGACGGCGGAACATGACAGCGTAATGGCCGCACTGCTCGCCACAAACATGATCTTGCACGGCAGTGCGAAGCTCTGCAACGACACGCTGACTCACAGCAGTCAGTATTTTATGCCTGTAACACAAGGTGCCCAACGATGCGCGGTTCAAATTTCCACACAACTGGGCCACTGGTACTTGCAGCGCGACATGTTCTCGATCGACCTCACGAACCTCCATCACCAGCCGCTCTCCATCGTATACCAATACGTCTCCATCGTATAGACCTTCCAGTGTACCGGCAACTAACGGAAACTGCCGCAGAAAACGTACTGAAAATGAACCCATGCTACCGCCACCGCTCAATGGCTCTCGCGCTCGCGGCAAGTGAACAAGGTCGATCTCCATGTCCGGCACAATGATGAACGCTGCACGACGTATATATATATAACAATGCAAAATCAAATACATTAATGCGAACACGAAGAGTGCAAACAACACGTTTGCAACACCACCAGCGTTTACACCTAAGGAAACATGAGCGTCGGGGAGAACAACAGCAGATCATGGACATACCTTCATCGCATGCCTCCGATACTATTTGCACCAGTCCAGCGTACGTGTCTTGCGTAGATACTTTGTGCATGATGGTCGTTTAGTCCAAGTCGTCTTCCGCCACACGTCAGCCTTAAGCCTCATGACTCGTCATCACGCGATCGTGGGAGAAACTTGAAAGGTCATCACATGACGTCTGGGCAGCATAATTGGGTTGATAAACCGATTCTTCGCAAATAGCTTCGGATCGGAACATGTTATCAATGCCTGTATCGACAAGATCGAAGAGTACCTTACGCTGTCCCGCTCTACTCGTGTATATGCACTTGCCATGGGTGTGTACATTTTCTTGCATGCTCGCAACCATCAGAACTGAGTTTTATGCTCCAATAGCCATCAATCCAACCATTAAGCTTGACTGGATGAAGAAACATTGGAGAGCTGCAGAGTACAAGGCAGCCGAGACCTATATACATGAAGCCATATGTATTTGTCTATGTCATTCAGTGTACGTGACAGACATATAAATGACGATCCTCATGTAGATGATGGAGTATCGACGTGCGGAGCGCAAACAGCGAGCGGAGACAGCAGACGCTGCTAGTCGGTTGACGAAAGCTACGCAACTGCCTCAAGTTCACAACGTGCAGTACAAGAAAGCCACAAAAGCTCAGGGTTCTGGACTGCGCAGGATTGCAGATTTAGAGCGATCTTTTGAGGAGCTCGAAGCGGCGGCTGCAGATTCGACTGCAGAAACGGCGGCTCCGCGTCAGCAGACGGCGACAGCGATTGATGAAGAAGCGCAGGAACGTGATGCTGTCCGACATGATGAACTGATCGTACGCGCAGAATTGGCGGCTTATACCACCGCTGGACTGTTGGATTCGGGAAGCGAAGACACTGACAGCTTGGATCTGCTGGAGTATTGGAGGGTGTGTTTGTGTTTCATGCTCAAAGTTCATACTGACATCGCAATGATTGTCAGAGTAATGAGAAGACATATCCAATCCTATTCAGAATAGCGATGGATGTGTTGCCAGTCCAGGCTTCCGCGGTGGCGTGTGAGCGAATTTTTTCGTCGAGCAAGGAGACAGACACGTTGCGTCGTCGGCGCCTGACTCCCGTCATGATGGAGGTGCTCCAAATGCTCAAACAGAGCTACCTGCGTCAGGCTTTGCATATCCCGAGAGACTGGCTCACCACTGAAGAGGAGCTTCTTGAGGAGGAGAAAGCTCGGGAAGAGGCTGCCGCAGCTGAGGACATGCACACCATGCTCATGGAAGGAAACTTGGCCTCGCATGCGGACACGTTGGTCAATGAGCAACCGATATCGTTTGATGCCGACGAAAGTACTAGTGCAGAATGGGACTTCACATTGCCGGGACAGAGCACTGGGGCGGAATTTGTCGAGTTTTAGAATATATTGCTGTATAACTGCATTAATGTATCATCACAAACATAACCTGGTACTTTAATATGACATAGAGATGAACAGAGGCGAGTGTATCGACGTCTCCGTCGCACCTCCCTGCGGTAACTGGCTTGCTAACACGTGGCGAATACATTTAGCGCCCACCTTCGGAAGGTAGCTTAAGGTGACTCCGGTCACCTCAAGGTGAGGAAGGTGGAAACTCCGACACCTGAAGGTACCTTCACCTCACCTTCCCGGCAACACTAACCCAGATGTAACATACCTGCGGCAGTATTTATGAATTTGTTTATTCAACTGCCTTCCGTGCCTATGATTCGTATGTTTCTCTCGTGCTAACATCGGTCTTACGTACCTTCTGATCGTTTAATCCAGTATTTTGTGCTATGAGAGTTTTTGCACTGCTGAGCCCCGCCTTCTTCACGGCCGGATGCACATTCTTACTGGGTCTGGCCCCGATAGGAATTGGACTTGTAAGATTTCACAAGAATATGTTCACTCGTTGTCTCACAAACTGCGGCGCTGACATAGTACCTTGTCAATCAATCTGATTACTACTATGCATATGATCCTCTGTTAGGCCGATCATTATGCCTATCCAATTATCTATTATCCCAGTCAACAGTACTGTAGTAAGTTGCCTTCTCTATAAATATGCCATTCACGCCCTCACCTCCTGTCTCTCTTGACAGCTGTAAGTAGTGAGGGACGTAAAAAAGTGTCTATATAGCATGGCTGACACATTCGCCAGTCAATACTGCAGGTAGACTAGCCGTGCTAGCCACAGACTGCGTAGCATTCACGACAACCTGGGTAAAAACATATCGCCATGTACGGCAAGCCGCTGAAAGTGGAGTCCGTGTAGGCTTCAGCGAAACGCTACTGCAATACGGTATGGTGTTATATTCTCAACTGCATCCTTCGAAAGTGATTGCTGCATCTATTCAGGCGTTATGTTCTTCGCGTGAGGGTTTATATTTGTACATCTTCAGCTCAGTACTCACGGAAGGTAGATCTCTCTGTCTCTTGGAGATAACAATCATACTCGTAGCTGTACGTCGCTCACTGGCAGTAGTCTGCTCGAAGCACTCGTATAATAATCCTTTGCTCCGGCTTAGCCCTTCAGCAGCGCATCAGATACGGTGGATTCCTTCGTGATGGTGTGAGTCTTCTTTGAACTCCTTGTTCATCCCTGCACAACACACTAATATCTCTACAGTATTCCGAAC
Source organism: Phlebia brevispora (assembly GCA_027627325.1). NCBI lineage: Eukaryota > Fungi > Basidiomycota > Agaricomycetes > Polyporales > Meruliaceae > Phlebicolorata > Phlebicolorata brevispora. The sequence goes on from JANHOG010000770.1 coordinate 9,867, forward strand.
ATTGTAATCTCTCGGTTCCTTATCAACCTGCGCCAAGTCGATTCCTTGGAAACTAGTCACAATACCGTATTTTCCTCTCGATTTTCAGTGCTCAACTTCCGTATGCCGAGCCGTTCTGATATCATCGGTAATTTGGGCGAGCCTCTTGCAGATAATACGCAGCTCGGAGACGACGAATAGGCACGCGATACAAGACTACCCGAGCCTTCGCAAACGCGGTTGTAGACGTCCGGAGGGACGTAAAGAACTCCGCACCGCACACCGCTGAGCCCTGGTGGAGGGGAGGGGAGGGACGGAATGAGCTTATGTTTCGATTTCTTTGAATTATTCTGTTATTGTGAATACAGACAGAGCCTAGAAATTTGTCGAAACTTTGACCTCGCAAAGCCGATAGTGAAAATCTGTACAGCGGGGCGGGACTGATGCGCCCGCCGAATGCCACCACCCACGTCCACGTGGCGAGCTTAAAGCCGGTTTGGGAGGCGCTACAGTAGCAGCCATTCTTTTCCTCGTTCACTAAGATCGTTCTGTGGGTGTATCGCAAATTCGCGCTATGAATGTAGAATACAGTACGCGGTGCCACTATATATGTAGTCTTTGCCCTGGTGAGTTCCAGCTTTATCTCATTAGATGTATACGTGCACTGATTATATGCCATCGTGCATTAGGCTACAGCATTGTGGGGTGCGGGGTAAACATGCTTCGTTGCCCTCCGAGCTGTACGGATTGTCTCGCTATTCATATGTATTATTTCCATTCAGATCATGCTATTTGTGGCGCAAAGCAATGTTGTGCGCTGCACTGTGGAACTCTCGTAACTGACGGATCCGCCTCCCGATCGCTACAGGCGAGTGCGATCGCCTAGCTCTCGCAGCAGCAGCTGTTGAAACACCTTTGGCATTCCGTGCATTATATGCGACACCTTGTATACCTTCAAACTAAAGCGTGGCGGATCGCGAAGTAACTCGGATGCTCGGATCCAGCGTGCCTCATTGTGGACCTATGCGTACTTGCCACGGCGGTAAATCTGTGAGTTCACTACTATCCGAGAATCAATTGCATACGAGTTCTTGGGGTTGAGCGATCTTTGTATAGATGGCTCAATTGTCGTGCAGTGCTGGGCGTACAGGTCAGCCACGGGATCCGAGTGAAGCTGTTCGTCCGCGGCTCGTCCCAATTGGGGCAATATTCCACGGGTATGCTCAAAATGTCACGGAGCTCTAACGAACTAACGTCTATTACAATGGTATGCCGTCAACCTTTGATTTTACACCTCTCATCAGATGAGAGCTGACCAGTACCACACATCAGGTTAGGTTGACCGCAGGCGAAGTTCTCTGGGCGTCGGTACTAGACGCCACAAATCACCGTTTCATAACATCAATTCACAACTTTGATCTCCTTTACCTCCGGTTTACGACAAGAATACCGTGGCCGTTATACAGGGGTGATAAGCCGGCCTGAACGAGGCGGAAGCGTGGTAGTGCAGGGGTACGTTATTTATACAGGCACTCCTACTTACTTCTTCTGGTGACCATACTGCCTTGCCTCTGCCTCTGTCTAGCCTTTTCGCTCGCTTTGATGCATCTTGGTCTTTGACATTGCGCTTCACAGCGGCGCGCATATTTTGTGGTTCGAGCTGAAACTGTTCGGCGTTCACGTGGGTACCAAAATGATGCCAGCGTTGTAGCATTCTTATGGTCCTCGTTGGAATTCATAGCCAATTCGTGACACGAAAACGACCATGTCTCCCCCCCGACCGTGTCCCTCGCTTCCTGTCGAGCTTCTGCTCGCGATATTCACGTTCCTGATCGGAACGCAACGAGACGGGAAACAATTCTGCGATCAGGAGACCTTACTCTCTTGTTCCGTCGTCTCGCGTCTCTGGCGTGCTCTTTCACTACCACACCTTTTCCCCCGCGTTTCTGTGCACATACATCCGGGGGATTACACGACACGCGAAACATGTACGAAAGCCTCAGGCTGCAGCCTCTTCGCTTACGATGCCACTGTGGCAGCTTATTGCCGCAAGAGCACCCTGCACCACCAAACACCGGACTCAGTCGTGCAGTTTCTCGCCAGCCGCCCGTACATCTGCCAGTACGTCAGAACGCTCAAGCTCACCTGCATCGGCACGCTCGTCATGAACGCG
>JANHOG010000771.1:0-11993 GCA_027627325.1 Phlebia brevispora
AGCCTGTAACGATAGCCACTCATGCCTTTTGACTTGGTAGGGATCCGGAAACGGCGATGAGACACCACCCCTTACCGCTCGCCCATTGGTACGACCAGGAGTGCATGCAGCCGGATCCTGATTCAGCCCCTGCGCTCTTGAAGACTCCGGAAGCTCTCACACCCGTTGGCTCACCCTCGCGACCTGGATCTCCACCTGCGGAGGAGAAGATACCTCACAAGAAGTACGCGAAGACTCTTCGTCTAACTTCTGATCAACTGGTATGTAGTCCTCAGAGGTAATGGGGAGAGGCAGACCTAACAGTCCAACAGAAATCTCTCGATCTCAAGAAAGGCGCGAACACGATCACATTTTCCTTGTCAGCAACTGGCGTTGCAGCTTGCACTGCGCGTATATTCGTGTGGGAGCACACAGACTTGGTCGTGGTATCCGACATTGATGGTACAATCACAAAGTAAGTATCCCGAGTAACCCGAAGACGAAGATATTCTGACCGCAAGCCATATTTCAGGTCGGATGCGCTAGGCCATGTCTTCACCATGATAGGCCGCGATTGGACTCATCTTGGTGTTGCGAAGCTGTACACCGACATATGTCGTAACGGCTACAAGATTATGTATCTGACTTCGCGAGCCATTGGACAAGCCGACTCAACACGCGACTATCTTAAGGGAATCAAGCAGAATGATTACCAGCTGCCTGAGGGGCCAGTAATCATGAGCCCCGATCGCCTCATGGCATCGCTACACCGGTAAGATCATTGCCACTCATAGCAAGCTTGTTTAATACTTAATCGATGCAGGGAGGTCATTATGCGGAAGCCAGAGGTGTTCAAGATGGCATGTCTGCGCGACATTCAGAGGCTGTTCGGGCCGTTGGCGCATGAGCCATTCTATGCGGGCTTTGGGAACCGCATAACAGATGCTTTGTCGTACCGGAGCGTCAACATACCTAGCTCAAGAATCTTCACAATAGATTCGACCGGCGAAGTGAAGATGGAGCTGCTTGAGCTCGCGGGCTACAAGTCGTCGTACATCCATATGACGGACCTGGTGGACCAGATGTTCCCGCCGATCAACCGCAAGTGGGCACCTGAGTTCACCGACTTCAACTACTGGAAGACACCTGTCCGAGATTTTCCCCTCCCCGACTTGACACCGCCGTCTCCTGCGCTGAGTGCTCGTTCCGACACGTCGAACCAGAGCACGCTGGCCCGACTTCGCAATTTCAGTCTTGTGCCTAGCAGACAGCCGAGCCGGTATAGCCTGCCACCGCCTGCAACGGACTCCAGCAAGAAGCCTGACGAGGGACAGGGACAGAAACTTCACCAGATGTCTTCCCTTGAGAGGCTCAGCAGCACGTTGGCGAGTCTGCGACCCTCGTCCTCGACAGTGTCAAGTCCCGGGACTATGACACCTCCATCGGAGGATTCAGAGTCGGAAGATGAGGGCGAGGAAGGAGACCTCGAACGTGGCATGGGCAAGCGGCGGAGGAGAAGGAGGCGAAGCGTGTCGAGCATGCAGGCTCGTTACCTGGCTCATCTAGCTCGGACGAAGAGGTGCACTTTGGCGTAAGTGATGACGAGCACGATGGTGAGGAGTACGGGTACGACGGGGAGGCCGAAGAGGAGGCTGCTGAAGAGGCCTTCGACGAGGACTTACTGGCGACCGGTGAGATGGAGAACGTACCATTTTTGTAGATAGCCTGTCTACTGGATACATCAGCTATCTCATATATCTTGTTTACATCGGATTAGTGTGTTCTTTGATGGTCGAGGACTGATACACGCCTCAGCCCTGCGACACACTTGGTTGGTCGCGGCGCGTCGCATTAGACCGCGTCGCACCCGTGACCGCGAAGTAAGCGCTCGCAAATAATCCAGCGTGTTTTGCAATGCGGCGACCAACATACTTTCGTCCTTCATCGCAACTTGGACTCAGCGTCGATGGGCCTGGTCTGCCCACTGCCTGAGCTGGTGTAGATTGTCGCTTCTGACGCTATTATATGCTATATTGTTCCATACCTACCTTTGTTCGCCTCAAGTCGCTGAATTTCGAGAAATTGTACCTTACCAATGGAATCGAGTCTTAATGAAGACAATAACGCTATGGCTAGTGCGTCGACGAGCCAAATGAATGGTGACACGAGCACTGAGTGAGTCTCCATGCTTACCAAACTGAATCAGGGTGAATCTGTTCACATTGTGCTGCTTCGTTGTGCCAGGTACGCGCCTGACATTGCGGCTGCTCATGAGGCGGTCATCAAAGCCCTGTCTTCCACGGTGAACGGATGCATGAAAGAGATGGGCTACTTTCCTGGTATGCTTCAACTCCTTCAAGACACGCAGCACGAGAATGCGGTGTTACGCGACCAGAACGTCAAGCTGCATTCAGACAACGTCAACCTCTCTCGGATCATCAACACGCAGAAAGAACAGATAGCTGCACTCAGCACGAGGACCCCCATTGAACGAGACATAGAGATCGAAACGCTGCGGAGGCAGCTGAGACAATTAATCGGAGAGCGCGACGGCACCGCGCGTGCGTACCAACATCTGTGCGTGAACCTGTTCGGCAGCAGTGTAGTGTATTCACGTCCACAGGATCTGATCATATATCTTCAGACAAATGGCCTACAACCAATGTAGACGAGAGCTGGCCCAGCTCACGGCTTTCACCCAGAACCACATGACGGGAAGGATTGAAATTTTAAGACCGGGGCCCTCCCCACCAGCTCCTGGCATGAATCCGGCTCAACCTCCCCGTATGTGCATCTGAGACTCCTGTCCTGTATACAGGATATCTGACACTTCTGCAGTAGTTTTTGAAGAGGCTCCTCTTCGTTATAGTGAGTTTGTCTACATACTTGCTTAGGCCGTCTATCGAATAGTTTTTTCGATCCAACCCCAGCCCCCTTTTGTTCCGTCTCACAGACCACACCCTGGCGGCCCTTACCCACCCGCACCTTCACCGGCTTCTATGGTCCCGCATGACATGCAAGGTTGGTCTCAAACTTGATCAATAGCCTCCATGCTTGAGCTTGTATGTTTCCAGGACTACCGACACCCATGCCAATATCGCAGCCAATGACATCGCACGTTCGATATAGATCTTCGCCCACTATTGATTCCTCGTTGTCAAGGATGAATATCGCCAGTAACCGTGCAAGCCCAGTGACACCACAACATACTCCTCCTGCATCTGTGTCTCGGCCCGCAGGGCCTTTACCTGGCTCTCACAACGGATCGAAGCGACCAGGCTCGTCCAGCAGGGACTCTGTGCCACACGCCAACGGCTCGACATCTCACATCATCGATCTTACCACGGACGAAGCTCCTGCTGAGGACACTCCGCGCAAGAAGCGTCGTCTGGAGGAAGACGACATTGCAGAACCCAAGGTCGCTCAGGATGCTGTTGAAGAGAAGCTGGCCCAACCACAGACGGAGTCACCAGCTGACGATGAAGAGGCCGGAAGTGAAGACAACGAGGAAGCGACCGATGGTCTTGACCCGGACGGACGGCGTTCTGAAGCGGCGTGCCTGGCTATCGCGTTCGAGAGCGACGCAGAAGGCAAGATGTGGTGCACGATGTGCAAGTAAGTCTTGCCCCGGTTTTGTTGTCGGTGCATTGACGCTACCTTACTCCTTAGGCTTCGTTTCAATAAGAACCTCACATCAAACGCCCCGACCGCGTTCGTTGGCGCCAGTACGAGTGATCTGGTCCAACATTGTGAGAAGGAACATCCGGCTGGCTGGAACACACTCCGTGGAAAACCTTTCCAGTCTTGATGCGTGATGTCTTGGTCCTGTATTTTGCTCTCGCTGTCTTCATGTCGCTTTCTTGCACCTTGCTGTCGATAGCATCCTGGTTCGCACTGCCATGTACACAACACTTTTTGGACTCTTTTGGTCACGCTAGGTATCATATATACATCGCTTTATAATTACAACGGAATATGAACCCTTAGTCATCTCACGGTTTCAGAACGTCGGACAGTTTGTCCAAGGCTTTAGAGACGCGATCAACTTGATGCTGCGCTGCAGTCGCGTTCTTGTCCCACACAAGTGCATCATATATCGAAGGAAAGGTCGTCGCTCCGTACCCTACACACCATGCTATCAGCTGCTTGCACGTGGACTAGACGATCGTAATCACGTACCCAACCACTTGCCCGGAGCAACACCAAGGTGCCTGTACCATTCACGGTCTTTGATGCCCTCCTCCGAGATGAATCCCTTCTCAAAAGCGACCAACTTCGAGTTCGCCTTCTGGACGCGCTTCGCAGCCTTGATAAACTGATGTATGGGGTTGTTGCGCAGGCGCAAAAGCCATTTGATCCAGCGAATGAAGGCACGAGGGTCGGTCGGAGGTTTCGGCAATTTCTCTAAGAGCTCTTTGAACTTCTCCTCGGCCTCGTGCTTCTCTACATCGAGTTCGAGGCTGGCTTCTTGGACCTTGTGAACAGACGTTTGCAGTCCGGAAAAGTCGACAGAGGAATCGAGCGATTGAGCTAATCCTTCAATGCTGTAGCTCTCATTAGAGCGAGTCACAATAGGGCGTGGGTGTTGTCCATACCTGCTCAAGTAGCTGTCCAACTCCAGCGAGTATTGGGTGGTGTTGAGAGGCAGAATGATGGAGTCAATCAACCGCAGGGCCACCAGACCCAGATGCTTTGCCACAGCCGTCTGTATAAAGTCAGATACACACTCGGTATGAGCTAGAACGGACTTACGTGACGATAGAATCCAGGATCCGCAAAGATCTCTTGCCATCTCTGGGAGTCATAGATGGAATGGTAATGGTACACGGCATCGTGAGGGGTACCAAAGAAGCTTTGATCCATGCTGGCTATCTGCACGATAGTGAGAAATCGTCACGATGTGCTATGCAACAAGATAGAATGTACCCCGATTCTCTGCAAGAATGCGGTGAAGTCGCTTCCAGATCCAAGAGGAGGGATTCCGGTATCCTCGGGATGGGATGCCGTATATTGTGCTGCAAACTCGGCATCCATCTCGCCTTCGTGGTAGGGACCATTGTCGAACTGAGCATCCCAGAGTGTTTTGCCATGGATAGTGGGGTGAGGGATTTCTAGTGCGCTTTTGCGGATTAAATGAGCTAGAGAGGGTGATGCAGCGGCGTGCCACTGCGAGCCAGTGACAGAGACATCTAGACACTCATCAGTCTAGAGTAAATCCATACGATGTATATCACCCACCCAAATTAATATATGTCACAATATTCTCCCCGATCCACTCCGCGAAGTCTTCGGCCCATTCTGTACTACCAACAAGTCCATACTAGGAGGGCATAACCATCACTTCAGTACATGAAATGAGGAATTCCTTGGTAACCTACCTCTTCGGCATCCCAGCTGATGATAACAACGTTCCTCAGCGGTTTCCAACCATTCTTAAGGAGCACGCCGAAACCTCGGATAACCTCGTGCAGAGATGCAGTCCCGGAAATGGGATCCCCAGCACCCATTACCCAAGCTAGAACATGATATAAGTACCATAAGCATCTGCGTGTCGTATGACGTACCATCACGGTGACAGCCTATCAGGACGGTCTCGTTCTTGATATGTCCCGGAATTGCAGCAACCGTGTTCCATATAGGCATCACTTTATTATCGACTGCACAAAATTGAGGAAAGGGAAGGCTTTCGGTGCACAACAGACTCACCGTGATTCACAAGTTTGATGATACTTTTGCTGGATTTTCCTGTTAACTTGCGACTTTTGCTTTCAGGTCCAATCTCAGCAAGCAGACGCTGAGCATTTGCCCAGGAGATAGGGAGACTAGGGATCTTGGGTATGTTCTCCGCAGCCGTGCGAGTAGCATTCGCGTAGGCGGGATAGCCTGGTGTTGCAGGATCGCCTATTATAGGTGTAAGATCAAGAAACCATTCCACCAGATGCATAAATACTCACCAGGGTACAGCGAGATGAATTGCACAGAGCCACGCTGCACCGAAGTAGGGTTACGGGCTGGGCCACGCGGGTAGGCGACATAGCCGTTGTCAACCGTGACAACACCGTCGTCCCGAGGGTCAGAATAAATCAGAACACCAACCGCACCAAGCTCCTGTGCGCCCTTGATCTACGTGACAATGTCAATGGGTGCATATATGCGTTTACTGTATGCAGCGAGAACTACCTTGAGACCACGGAATATCCCTCCATAACGAGTTAGAACAATCTTGCCGGTGAAGTTAACGCCTTTCTCAAGCAGCTCCGTGTAGTCCTCTTGAGTGCCGTAGTTCGCGTAGATCAGGTTGCCTTCTACCTCCCCTTCTGCGCTCAGGCCATGGAAAAGTGGGGATGTAGTCTTTGTATTTGGCTGCCTCGGGATCGGCGGGGTCGCCGTCCTCAACCAAATCTGCATTCCAAGCAACCGCACCGTCGTCGTCCAGGATCTGAAGGGCGCGATCCAGGGGAGAATTCATGATGGGGTAGTACACATCCACCCATGCTGAAGGCTTCTTGAGCTTATTGATACCCAGCGTCGCGCTTCTTGACGCTTCAGTACCGGCAGGAAATACGGGTAAGTAATTGGGTGCGGGGATGTCGAACTCGTCCTGGAACAATTTGAGAATCACTAACGAATCCTCGAAGTCCTCCTTGGAGGACGCAATATGAGGATGAGTAGCATAAGCCCTCGATGCAGCCAGTGCGCTCGCGGGGTCCGGAACAGACCTAACACGCGTAAGCTCGAAATATTCGGCTTCAGTCGTGATACGGATACGACTCACAGGTAGAGCTTTTCCAGCTCAGCGGTAGATAACGCATTTGTCGCGTGACGTGCCTTGAACGCGTCGTACGCCCACTTCTGCTCTCCCGCATGACGGTCTATATACCCCTCCGATTTCACATAGCCAAGCGTGCTGAATTTGACCAGCTGGTACAACAGCAACAAGCAGCATGGCAACCAGATACGTCTGTCCACCAGACGAGAACGAGACTTGGCTATGATTGGAGGTGGTAGATGCCGCTGCTCAGCGTAGAGCTTATTGGAAAGCTTCTCGGACGACATGAGCGTAGATGGTGGGAGGAAGTAACCCTCTCAACAACGTCAAATGTCGTAATTCTAAGCATTATAAAGCCTGACGATATCGGAGAGAAGTGCATTGATTCCCAGACCGCGCGCAGTGTGCTCAGGTGAGAGTTTCTCGGGTGGAATATTCTGATCAACATTTCATGATTCCGGATTTTTAGTTTACAATGGGTTATCTTATCCTTTTGCAGGCATGTCTTGGCCTTATCTGGTCCGATCGGAGTATTCGTGTGGCGTGAAAGCGCCCATACACCGCCGTTGTATCACTGCTGCCCCCAACTTAGCGGAATGGCAGAGGAGAAAGACACCCCGCAGCCCTCGCTCTCTGACGCAAGTAGCTTAGAGAAGAAATCTGAGGTGAACGATGCAACACTTCCTCCTCCTCCTCCTCCGATCGAGCCTGTGGACAGAACGGAGCTCCTTAACAGAGCGAGAGCTTTTCTCAGTTCTCCGCAAGTAATGCACGAGGATCTCATGGCTAAGCGAAGATTCCTCGCTGAGAAGGGCCTGGACAATACTGAGATCGAGGCACTCCTCCAAGAACAAGTGGGTGCAAGTCGACACTGTTCATAGCGTCCCATGTCTCACTTGCATGTGTTTCTCATGCCTCTTACAGCCTCCTCTAATTCCACCACGCACATACCCGCAACCGCCTCCGTCAAATATACCCAATCTTCTTACTGGAGTCCTCCGTATAATCAGCTGGATTGCGGGTGGCTCTGTAGTGTTGCTCCTGGCCTACTTCGTGAGCTCATGTTTTCAAGGGTCGCAGTAGTTCATCCACTAATATGCTCGTGACGTTCAGAGATACATTTACCCTCGCTTGAACCAGACTTTCCAAGCACGTCTTGCGTTGCGGAATCATCAGAAAGACCTCCTCGCGCGTTTCACCGAGTCACTGACAATTACCAAGCAGATCCAGAACGAGACGTTCGCTGTTCTACCGCAGCCGCATCCGTACAAGGAGACTCCACAGTTTGCAATTTGCCACACAACCGACGACATCATTTCACTGGTTGAAGACTCGCATGACATACCCGGACCAAGCCTCTTACGTTGCACGATCGAAGAACTTGGATTGAAAGGCCAGAAAGCAACGACTGAGGCGATCTTTCAGCACGTAGAAAGCAAATTCCCTTGGATACAATCTCAAGAGGAGCCGCAGAACGAAGTACGATGGTGTACAACGACTACTTGAGTGACGTGCTTACTTCTTTTGGCAGGCAAAACTGTGGCACATACTGTCCGACACCGCGCTGTTCGAGTCACAAGAGGTGGACGGTCTCAATATATGGAGTTACCGTCCTCCTCCTATTCCTTCTCCCCCACCGTTGGTAATGTCGCTTCAAGCCCTTGACAAGGCATTACCGGAGACGCGTCCGAACGAGAGTGTGCTGCAGAAGACGCTGCAGACGCTGAGTGACTTCACGGGCTACATAGCTTCCCAGACCTATACCTCACCGTTCTATTACGGCATCACTTCTGCGCTGACATCGGAAGAAGAGGAAATCAGACGGGAGATCAGGGCTCTGAAGGGGCTGGTGCTGAACAGGTGTGTTGACGACATAAAATAACTCACTGTCTCGTTTCGCTGACATCCGCGTTAGACGGTCTTTCATGCCTCCTCGACCACCGATGACACCACCTGCGGTTAGTCAGAATACACCCCAATGAAATGCATCGTTGCATTTTGATTTGAAAGGGCCTACATCTCGCGAATGTGAGAATGGACAGATAGTTGCAACGTTAATGTCGCCACCCGGACGACGATAGCGGACTCGTGCCGACGGCTGAGCTCGTTCTTAGGGAACTTCAGCTTCTGGTAGCTGTACAGACGTCTGCTATGGAGGCTCTGGAGCGCAAAGCTTGCCTTTGCATTCGTCGACAATGCTCACAATCGAATGTACACCAAGGTACCGGAAAATAGCCTTCACTGACATTAAGCGTTCGTGAGACTGTAGAGAGTTGTCGTATTGACTCAAGGGAGGACTTACAACTCACGAAAGAGCGTGGAACAGCGCTCAAGGATAAATTACAGCTCGGAATCTGTGCGTGAATCTGAATACACGGAGCGCATTCTTTATACAATTCTTTCATGTCTGTCGTGCTCATTGATTTACATGAGTTCGAGGGTACATACGCCGTTTGCCTTTAGATTCGTGGATCGCCAGCCATATAAGTTGCCTCGTCATGCTCTGATGCAGCCACCTGTCTGAACAACTTGGCGGTGGTCCACCCTTCGGGCATATTCCAAAATTCTTGCAGTTTTTTCATCTCCTTGGAATGCTTTCCAAAGCTGGTTAGGATTACTTGATAGACAGCTCTGGCAGATGCATCGAGCGCGCCTAGAACCCAGCTGAATGAAAGCACACTGCCAGTAAGCTCGGGCGGATTCAGTATCATGACCATTACTCACGCATGACGTGCGCTGACAACCTCTCCTGCGAAGTGAAGTCTCTTATTGCCAGCCGGCATAGTCATAGTTCTGTAGAAGGTTTTGTACTGGCCTGCATTGAAATGTGCGTATGCGCCTACAAGGTTTGTCGTTTAGTTAAGGCACGGATGTATAACAGAAGTAGAAGCATCGTACCCATGGTGTACGGATCGCTAGTCCAGCTGTACGGGAATGCCTCTACCCACTGCTGCTCAAGGTACGTTCCACCGGCTTTATCAAAACCGTGTACTTCCACCAGGTCTTGGAGTATGACTCGCTTCAGCTCGGCTTCGGACCCAGGAAGTGTAAGAGAGCTAAGGGCTTGAGCGTCCGACGTCCAGGCGTAGCTCGCAATGAGGACCGTCGACCGCTTGTACGGCCCGTAAGACGGATAGACGACAACGCGAGACATCCTGTCCGTAATGGACTGACCACCCTCCATCGGTTTCCGTCCGTACTTCTTCATCAGGGCCTCATCTGTCCACCACGCAGTCTTGAACTTGATGCCGACCTTGGTAGCCGGACCGTAAGTGAGCTGGCGGATTGCGGTCCGCTGGCTGAAGGACAGTCTGGCCTGAGAAAGATCCACGGTTCTGAGACAAGGGAAAGTAGTAGTCGTGATGACGTGCGCATAACTCTTCTTCTCCGTCGATCCTGCACTAGCAACGGTGACCACGACTTTATGATTGTTCGAGGCATTCGTACTGTAGGAGATCGCAGTAACGCGCGTATTCTTTGTGATACTTCCAAGTGGCTTGTGCGCGTCGAGATACTTCTGCATCGCTTTGCTGATCTCGCTGGAGCCATCCCTGTATATCTGTGGTCAATACGGCATTTAAATGTTGCGGGTTCGACACATACTCTACACAAAACCACTCGGGGTCTCTTTTGGGGCCAGGCCACGAGAACGCCAAGTGCTCCAGGACCATGTCCGAAAGTCCGTAATCGTATGTATTGGTAGAGCTGTTGAATAACTCCATCCAATCGACCACGTTTCTTGGAAAAGGAAAGAAACCCGGCTCACTCCCCTCGGCGCCCTTGGTAAGCTCCATGTACCCCCTGGAAGAATACTGGTCGTATTTCATCATGAACCTCCAGCCTTCCTTTCCCCCAGTTTCGGCGTCCTGTACAAGGCGCTCGACAAATGGTTTCGTGACTACATCAGCAAGTTTACTCCAACCTGTTGACGCATACACTCCACCAATGCCAGGGATACGGAAGGCTTTAGCTGTATGTATGTTCGCATCCTTCCTTTCCTTCCGAATCTCGTTGAAGAGTAAGAGGTTGTCGTCCGTAGTGAAATAGTAAGGAATACGTTTGACGCGAATGATGTCGAAAAGCTTCAATACGGGATCCATCAGTTTCGTATTGGGGAAGCGCATGGCTCCCACATCCTAGTAACGATAGAATAGGAACGGTTGGTACAACACACAGCAGCCGAAGATGGACTCACGTAGTAATCCCAGGGGTCCTCCGAGAACTTGTGCGTATACAACCGTCCACCGACGCGGTCTGAAGCCTCCAGAATCTCGTAATCGACTCCGCAGTGCTGCAACAGCATCGCCGCAAACAATCCGCCAAATCCAGCCCCAACAATACCGACTTTCAAACCGCGGTCCACCGGCACCATTGGCATCATTGGGGGGGAAAACTCCGAAAGGCTGTCATGCTGCTCTGCGGCTGCGATCAATGGTGCAGCCCAAGGTACCACGCTGAGTGCATCGTGGTAGCTCTCGATGATATGCTGAGCATACAGATAGGTGGGATGAAGAGGTTCAGCCATTGGAGGAGCAGGGGCGTATGAAAGCGGATATTGAACGGTGAGGGTCTGCGATCTGCAAGCGGCGTTGCCCCGGCAGGTATATATAGGCTACAGCAGGCTCCTCTCCCAGCTATCGTCGTTGCTTTCCAAAGGCATGGAATGGTCGAGCCTCCAAATGAAATCAGCTGTCCAAGCACGGGGACTACAGAATGGTATCGAACAGCACAAATGAAGTTGACACCAAGAGTTCATATCCACTGCGTGGGTTTCGCTACCTGTACAGACCTGTAAGGGAAGATCACCTGGGTCAATAATTCAGAGGAATGGAACACGCACCAGCTGGATCGAATTATGAGCGTGCTGTGCCGTCATCTTCGCACCAACCTGGCAGGAACGTTCGCTGCAACATGTGCCAGAATGTCAGAAATTTAGCTTTACCATGACCTCGAGGCACGGGCTCGCAACCGAAAGCATTCTTTCATCATGCATTGTATGCAGAGAAATCTTTCACAGCAAAGTCCTTTGCCGCTCAGGTTCGATGTCAGCGATCCGCCGACTGCCGTTTGGGCATCGAAAAAAGGTTGCAGGGAAAACCTGGAGGAGTACAAGGCATCCATCGACTGTGACAAGGCTGGCTATCGATCCAACTGAAGGCACTGCAGAAGCTTTGGTCGAGTATCAGATAAGAAGCATTACCAGAGTCCGAAGTAACTATCACCCACGCAGGATGAGCAAGGAGGT
>JANHOG010000772.1:0-11987 GCA_027627325.1 Phlebia brevispora
TGATCACAGGCGTGCGGTCGCGTCATGACGCGGTGGCACGCCCAAGGAAGACACAGCCCATCAAACTGTCTCGTGGTCCTGGCGCGCCCCCACTTGGCGTGTCCTGAGCTCATGGGAGAAAGCGTGCTGGGTGAGGGTAATGTGGCGCAAGCCTCGACATGTGCCGAAAGAGGCTGCAAGGTATGTATGATTCGCAGCTGAATTTTGCCTGATATTGATCGGCGCACAACAATTTTGTCATATACCCAGAATATTCAGAACCTGCTCGTGCCACACTATTGGTCGGAAAGACGGACCCTCACGTGTTGTAGAGCAAGGCTGTGGCTGTACGCTCCGGGTCTATCAGCGATCGTACGCTATGCTGATCTCGCCTAGGGCTCTCATCGAAGTTTTCAAGCAAGCAAACGCCTCCCGACGGCAGCACGGGGTATCACACCTCAAGACGGGGTAACACACCCAGAGGAGACGTACTTTATCAAGCTATCTTGTGTCTCATCCCAGGCCTGGCGCTCCTCCAATTCACGCCCTAAGCGCCTGGGGAAAACAGCTTTGGGTGAGGTTAATGTGGCACAAGCTTCGATATATGCGGAACGAGGCTGCAAGGTGTGTAGGGTTCGCCACTTAGCCTTGCTTGATATTGATGACCGCACAAGAATTCCGTCACATACGCAGAATATTCAGAACCTGTTTGTGCGACACTTGGTCGGAAAGACGGTCCCGGCTCGCGTGTGATAGAGCACGGCTGTGGCTATATGCCCCGAGTCTCCCAGCGATCGTGCTCTCCGCCGATCTCGCCTAGCGCCCTCATCCCCTCGCCCTCATCAAAGCCTCCAAGCAGGCCAGACCAAAGCCTTCCCACAGATATGTCCTGAGAGGGAGGATAGCGTGGCGCACGCCTCGACATGGTACGCGGGACGAAGCTGCAAGGCCCCGGTGCGCCAGTGTAGGGTGTGCCGCTGGACCCTTGTCTGATGTGGATGGACACGCGACAGATTCAACACACCACATGTCCAGGATATTCAGAGCCTATCTGTGCAAGACTATTCGATCGCAAAGACGGACACTCGCGTGTCGTAAGGCAAGGCTGTCCGAGTCTATCAGCGATCGTGCGCTGCGCTGACCTCGCCTAGGCACCCCATCGAAGTTTTCTTTTTTTTTTCAAGCAGGCAAAACGCCTTCTGAGAGCAGTACGAGGTATCGCACCTTTTATTACTATCCTACGGTCGAGCCAAGACGCGGTAGCGTACCCAGAGAAGACATAATGCACCAAAGTATCTCGTATCCCATCGTGATCCTGGCGCTCCCCCGGTGAACATGTCCTGAGCTCTTGGGAGAAAGAGCCCTGGGCGAGGATGATGTGGTGCAAGCCTCGACATATGCGGATCGAGACTGCAAGGTGTGTAGGATTCTGCCTGATATTGGTGGCCGCACGTCGGAAATATGGAGCTTCGCACGTCGCGGGGTAGAGCAAGGACATGGTTGTAGGCGTCGAGTCTCCTAGCGGTCGTGCGCTGCGCTAATCTCGCCTAGGGTCTTCATCGAAGTTTCAAGCAGGCAAAGCCCCATCCGAGAGCGGCTCAGCGTACCACACCCTTGATTACTGTCATACGGCCGAGTCAAGACGCGGTAGCGTACACAGAGAGGACATAATGCATCGAACTATCCTGGGTCTCATGGTGTTCTCGGCGCTGGCGCTCCCCCAAGTTATGCCCTGAGCTCCTGGGAGAAAGAGCTTTGGGTGAGGTTAATGTGGCACAAGCCTCGCCATACGCGGAAGGAGGTTGTAAGTTATGTAGGGTTTGCCGCTGAACCCTTGTCTGATATTGATAGCTACGCGATAGATTCACACCATATGTCCAGAATACTCAAAGGCTATCTATACAAGACTACGCGTCGGAAAGACGAACACTCGCGCGTTGTAAGGCAAGGCTGTCCGAGTCTATCAGCGATCGTTCACTGTGCTGATCTCGTCTAGGCTACCCATCGAATTCTTTTTTCAAGCAGGCAAAATGCCTTCCGAGATCAGTACGAGGTAGTATCGCACCTTTTATTACTATCGTACGCCGTACGGTCGAGCTAAGACGCGATAGCTTACTCAGAGAAGACATAATGCATCGAACTATCTTGGATTCGGTGGTGTTCTCGACGCTGGCGCTCCCTCAATCTA
Organism: Phlebia brevispora; assembly: GCA_027627325.1. NCBI lineage: Eukaryota > Fungi > Basidiomycota > Agaricomycetes > Polyporales > Meruliaceae > Phlebicolorata > Phlebicolorata brevispora. Next base: position 2,168 of record JANHOG010000772.1, read on the forward strand.
TGCCCTGAGCTCCGGGGAGAAAGAGCTTCGGGTGAGGTCAATATGGCACAAGCTTCGACATATGCGGAACGAGACTGCAAGGTACGTAGAGTTTACCGCTGAACCCTTGTCTGATCTTGATAGACACGCGATGGTTTCACACCATATGTTTGGAATATTCAGAGCCTATTTGTGCAAGACTGTTATACGGAAAGGAGGCTACCACACGGTCATGCGCTACGCTGACCTCGCCTAGGGGTCCTCATCGAAATCTTCATGTCTCCGACGGTTCATTTACCAGTGGTCTGGGTACGTTTCTGTGCGATTTAGCAGCAACTGCGCTTCGTTCAGAGGGGAGAAATGCCCTTTGGCACGATCCTAGATCTGGCCCGCCCGATGTGTCCGGATCTTACTGAAGTGAAGGGGCATATAATGGGCAGGGCGACACACTGGTGTTACGTATCTATCCTCGGAGCGAGAATTTCGAAGAGATGAAGAAGAAGGCCCTCTGCATCGGCATATCGTATGCAAAGTTGAAGAACAAGCACGTTCACACGCTGCTTGCAGCACAGAACGACGCAGTCAGAATGAGTGACCTACTTCAGAGTGCGTATCACCTATACTTTGTCATATAATGCAGCCCGAGTAACATGCCATGTGGTGTTCAGCCAAATACGGGTACATGGACGTTAAGCTCATGCTTGACTGCGATGGTGATCAGTACAAGGATAAGACGATCCATGGCAGGCCCACGCGCGACGGAATTGTAAGTAAGCGCGCGCATAGTGGTTACCATTCTCCCATAAACGTCTGCGCAGCTGAAAGGCATGCACGAGCTGGTGAAAGACGTCTCACGGGGCGACAGGCTCGTATTTCACTGTGAGTAGGCGCGTCCCGTACGATAGAGCCATTTTGACCGACACGTCTTGCAAGTCTCCGGTCATGGCTCGCAGCAAAAGGAGGGGCGCCTCCCTCTGAAGGAGTCTGACGGATTGGACGAGCGTGAGTATTCCAATGTCTCGCTGCATCAGCATTCGCACGAGAGGCTCAGCGCGGGCGCCACAGTCATATGGCCGGAAGATATTCGAGTCGATGGGGATGGAGAGGAGGGAGGTATCATCGACAACGTGAGTATCGTTATGCTTGCATCGACCTATCGCTCACTCGTTGCCGGCAGGACATCCATGACATCCTAGTCGAGAAACTGCCGACCGGTGTGCACCTTACCGTATGTTTCGAGAGAGACATGGATCGAGAACGCGTGTTGAATACGCTGCAGATGATATTCGACTGCTGCCATTCTGGAACGATGGCAGGTACGTGTGTAAGCTAGAGAGGCGTCGCATTTAATAATACTAGCATAGACTTGCCTGACCCGCCGCCCCGGCGCGGCGCATACAAAGTCAAAACTCCGGCTTCCGGTGAAGAACCACAAATCGTGAAGGAGCTGCCTTCTCTCACGTGAGACTTACTGACAGAGAAACCATGCTCCAGGTTGCATGGTCCACTTGTCGCGATACCCAGCTGATCCTCGAACTTGGTAGTGGCGTCAGACGTTGGATCGAGGTGAGTTCCGTCTCCCGCGACTCGGAGACACGCGATCCGACAACGCTCAATAATACTCTGCTCCAGCGGCTTTGCGCTATTCTCAGTCAGTGTCTGGGAACTGCCGTTTGTTTGATACCTACTCATCGAAGACTTGTTTTCGACTGTTATTCTTCGAGATGATACGCAAGGACTGGTCCGGTGCCTGTGTTGTCATGCTTGACTTAACCTTGGTTGACGAACCATCGTGTACCTCATCCCTCTTCTGGCGCTCCGCCAATTTAGGTGTCCTCAGCTCCTGGGAGGGTGAGCGCTACTAGACGAAGATAGCGTGGCGCAACCTTCGACAAATGCGGGACGAGGCTATAAGGTGTGTAGCGTTTACTGCTGGACCCTTTACCGATAGTGATGGCCGCACAGGGACGGGGCCTTCCATTCTATTCGGTCGCACATGGTCATCATCCGTGGCCGGACAAAGCGGGAAGAGAAACCTCACTGTGAAGTGAGGCGGTGGCAGGAAGTATCTGGCTTGGCCTCGCAGTTGACTTTTCTACATGCCGGATGTGCGAAACAATTGCATCAATCGGAAGAGCATTTACTTACCGCGACCTTTGCGGGCATGTTTGTCAATGCATCGTTCACTTTCGTCTGACTGCTTTGTTTGGACAGCCCAGGGTCTGCTCGGGATGCCGTGTGGGCTCCTGAATGTAGCGTATTAGTCTAGGGTCTGATGCGTCATAAAATAGGGCGCCTCGCGCGGGATAGGGCCTCATTGACAGACGTTTCCGTGAGTTCGACTGTGTGCAAGTGTCTCATGATATCGCAAACTTACTCCTCGCGGAAATCTTCTGATTATAGCGTGCTCTGATTCACGCACGATGGCAAGCCTGAGAACGTCTGCTCAGTGCAAAGCTTAGGGATGCATCCGTGCAATGCTTCGCTGGGATGGTCCTGAAACGAATGCCCAACATCAAGATGATCTGTCACCATCGGGGGATATCTCCAGCATTACAGGGTGGACGCCGGAATCCCGAGTCCCGTTCGTTAGGGACTTACCAATCATCTTTGCCGATAATCTGAAGCAGTGCCGCGCGGTAAGTCTAGTAGCAGTGATATAAAGAGCTGTATCATGCATGCTTGAACCGCTGTCCTTCGTTTCCACAGTTTACCACAGTTCTCTACACTCGAGAAGTATGACCAAGAAAGCTCTTTGCATCGGTATCTCGTACAGGCACAACCACAGTCCCCATGTGCGAAAGCTCAACGACGCTCATTTGGATGCAAGACGTGTGCGCGATCTACTGACCAGTACGTCTTCAAGATGCATTTGCATGACCGCCTTTCTCACATGTTCATAGATGTATATGGGTACGACGATGTCACCCTAATGCTCGATCATCGCGATTCTGAGATCAGACCCACCCGTGAAAACATAGTAAGGAATATTTCATGTAGTTCCTTGCATGCGTGCTTACTTAGTTCGATCTCTTACGTAGCTGGAAGCGATGAGGAACTTAGTGGAAGACGCGTCGGATGGAGATCGTCTCGTATTCCACTGTATGGCTTTCTTGTTAACGTCCCCCTTCTCATGCAACTTTCTCATATGCACCGTCATGTTCCAGACTCCGGTCATGGGTCACAAGTCGAGTGCTTCGAAGACCGTATGGAATCAGACGAACTGGATGAAAGTACGTATAAACAACCATAGTCGCGATCACTTCTCCTCACAGAAGCGCAAGTCATTTGGCCAGAAGACGTGGTCGTCCGCAAACATAACCAGGAGAATTACATTCGCGACAACGTGAGCATCAGTCATCACCTATGCTTGTTGCCGTTCTCATTCGTTCAACCGTGAAGGAGATCCATGATATTCTGGTGGAGAACTTGCCGAGGGGTGTGCGCTTGACAGTGAGTTCCACCAAGCTTTGAAGCGGCGGGATCTCACATTGTCCTAGATGATATTTGACTGCTGCCATTCGGGAACTGCGGCAGGTACGATTGTCAAAGCTGGGCGTCGCTGCCTGTTCTATGCTCACGGACGGGCCTAGATCTGCCTGAACACACACATTGTCCCACTAAACGTGGAAAGTTCAAGGTGAAGAGACCCCAGTCGGGCGAGGAGCCCGAAGTGGTGAGGAGAGCTTCATCTGCAATTGGCTTCTTCGTAACATCTGTCTGCATTCTGTAGGTGGCGTGGTCCGCCTGTCAAGATTCTCAGGAGGTACTTGAATTCAAGTCAACCGGGGGACTTCTGGTCTACGTACGCCTCTTCTTGAGCGAGAGACCACCCTTGCTAATCTCCTCCTCTGCTATTTATCAGTTCCTCTGCGAATGTTTGAGTACGTGCTCCGCGTTCGTCACTCATCGTTACTTGCTGAGCCTGTGTATAAAGATGCAAGGCCAGATAGTTTGACCTATGGTACTGTCCTCCGGACGATACAGTAAGTTCATAACGCGTAGCACACACTGTGATGCTGTACTCAAAACCTGCTTCAGGTCATATACGACGCAGACATACGACCTAAAGAACACGAACTCTGGGACTAATTATGAGACGCCCATCTCTGATATCTCCGTCCTAGGCGACTATGTCGGTGCACATTTCTCCTGGTCTCTGAAGAATACTAAGCTATTCTCTAGGAACAAGCTCTGGTTGACATTGCCTGCATGTGATGTCAGAGTACCTGTCCGTCGAGCAGATATCATGAGGTCCAGCTGGCGATATTATCGTGATCTGTTGTACCATTAGTGCTTTTGGCCAATATCTAGTTTCCGATGCGAGCGGAACACCAAGGATCTGATGGACTGAACGAAGTGCAGTGCCTCCTTCGGGATTCTCTTGATGTAGCCATTGAAGCCAATTGATGGAAATCATGGTGAGTTCACATGCGAGTATCGCTCAGCTGCAAATTTTTGACCTATATCTTGTACCTTGTCGCACCGTACGCTGGCTGGCACAGTATCGCAAGGCCGCCCGCTTCATGGTGATCAGCTTGCAGGGCTAATGCAACGTTATCATCTGTCGCCGGCAGAAAGACACGCCTTGTTTATCAGCTTTGCAGTGCAGAACCCGGGATTCCTAAGTCATCTATCAGATACACTCGCCGGTGACGTGATATTAAACGCTGATGGATCGAGGACTAACATTGATTCGAGCAACAGTAGCAGTATAAAAGCCTCGTACTCATTGTATCCCGTAGCACCCACTTTCGCACTGATATCACAGCCGGTCTAACGACATGTCTAAAAAGGCGCTATGCATCGGTATATCGTACCAGGACTCCACCAGCACCTATGTGCGAAAGCTTCCCAAAGCTCATGAGGATACATATCGCGTCCGCGACATGCTTACAGGTAGGTACACCTTGCGGTATTCGTTGGACTACCAGCCTTATTATTGGGTTTTCACAGAAACATACGAATATGATGAAGTCACCTTGTTGATCGACGATGACGATTCCGACGTGAGGCCCACTCGGGAGAACATAGTAAGAACGCGCGATCGTCCATTGTCAATACCCTAACGCCATCTAATTACGGACACAGTTGCAGGCAATGGATGACTTGGTTGACGGAGCTGTAGCGGGAGATCGCCTTGTCTTTCACTGTACGTCATCTCCATCTGTCGCCCTCACTGTGACCATCGGCGAATTTTCTGTGACGCGATGGCAGATTCTGGCCACGGTTCGCAAGTTATCTGCGAAGATGATGACGAGGAATCAGACGGACTAGATGAAGGTATGGATCAGCTATTATAGTCGCGATCATCTCGTCTTACGACAGTCCTAGTCATTTGGCCAGAAGATGTGTCGGTCGACGAAGATGAAGAAGACAACATCATCCGCGATAATGTCAGTATCGATGGAGGTTTTCTCAGTTCTCAGCCACTTATTTCTTTTGCTGTACAGGATATCCACAACATTCTGGTTGAGAAACTACCGACGGGTGTACACCTAACGGTAGGTCCCGTACTAGGACTTCGAAATCGCCTGGATCCAACTTAAGCCACTCGCAGATGATATTTGATTGCTGTCATTCCGGAACTGCATCGGGTGATTACCAGCATTATAGTGATGCTTTCGAACGATCACTGACACTTTTTAGATTTGCCGGAACACACGAACTGTCCCACCAAGCGTAGGCCATACCGAGTGAAGAAACCGAAGTCCGGTGAAGAACCTGAAGTGGTAAGAAGGGCATAGGACATATTTACAGACAACCTCTTAACACTGTGCCATTTTTAGGTTGCGTGGTCTGCATGCCAGGACTCCCAGGTCGTATTCGAATTCAACTCCATCGGCGGCCTCTTGGTTTATGTGCGTGTTCACTGCGGGAGAGATTCCGTTTACTAATCTGTTTGAACGCCGTGCATCAGTTGCTCTGTGAAAACTTGGGTACGCTCTCTCATCTCCTACCAGATCATGGATGTTACTTACTAAGCCACAAGATGGAAACCCTGACGGAATGACCTATAAGGACCTACTTGGCGCCATACAGTGAGTAGGACGGATAGTCAAATAAGCAGTGTAAGGCCCATACTCAAATTGCGCTGCAGAGACAAGACGGATGAAATTTTCAACGCGTTAGATAAGGTCGATGACACGCCTATTTCTGACATCTCTGTGCTCGGTGACTATGTCGGTGTCCCTTTGTTCTATTATATTCTTGCGCGAGACACTAACCCAACTTCCAGGATGAAACTATGCTTGACACGGCGCGCATGTGACATAGAAACTTGCATGTCCTGATGGGTCTTTAGTTGTCTCAGAGGTGCTGTATGGCTTGTACGCTTTCCGCGAGGCAGAGAACTTGAAACCGAACCACCCGAAGTTCTCGTATTTTACTTCGATCTACTCACACATTCTTGATCCGCACCTTTGATGTAACCACGGTATTGCTCAGTCGAATGACGATTGCTGGACATGGGCCCGCCCAAGGTCTGTCGCGCGTACGGCGAGAGAAAGCGAAGAGGCCCGGATATATCGGTCCGGCAAGCCGTAGCGTCAAAATAGCAGCGCCGCCTCAGCCTCAGCCGAAGAAGCTCCTTCAACCGTTACTAGTACGACGACAACCATGGTGTTTACCTGCATCGCTGCTCATTTCAAGCGAGCTATAGTATCGGTGTGAAGGCGCTGTGTCGTCTCAAGCTTACAGGCTTGAACTGTTGCGTCTTTTCCTCTGGTTTCAAATGACATCCAACCAGGATATAATTTTCTGGTAGCGTACATGACAATGATCTCATGCGGAATATCTCTACCGATATTTGTAACACGCTCAGCTTTCCCAGGTCGCCTGGTCTGCACGTCAAGGCTTTCGAGTCGTATCAGAGCTCAATTCAATGGGCGGTCTCTTTGTCTACGTACGTTCTCGCTGGCTAGAATGTTGATACGAACTGACTCGCATCAATGATGTCTAACAGCTGCTGTGCGAGAATTTGGTCGAGTACTCTTATTTCTCTCTCCCACTCACTGGCCGTAATTTTGAGTACTGACGTCCGTGATCTTAGGCACAAACCTTGGAAAGATGACCTGTCTGGATCTCCTGGGCGCTATACAGTATGTGCTAACAATTCAGGATGACAGCGTTGTACTCAGGCACATTACACGTCTTCCACTAACCCGATCTCCTATGAAATGAATACCCGATTTCCGATATTTCTATCCTCGGCGACTATGCACGTATTCGTTTGTATCCTACTTTACCCCAGACGCTGATTTGAGTCCCAGAATCAAACCATGTTTATCGTCGCTTACGTGGAACGTTGGGTTCCTGCTTCAGGGGCGACTGGTGTCCGAAGTATTGGATTATCGCTGTCGGTAGCATGCGCAATCGCAGTTCTCGGCAACGTGCAACTTACAGGCCAATTGGACCCTGTCAGTTGTCATTGAGAGTTCGATGAGAGTCCGTGAGACGCTTCACAAGGACACCGAACTGATGGTAGCAGCGAAAGTTCAAGAACAGAACGCCTGGCTGGGAAACTCATGGTACTGGCCAACGGAATTATGGCGTCTACAAGCGACTACCATTCAGTGGGTATAGTTTTCTCTCATATGTCAAGGTTCTCCCATGTCGGGTGTACCACGGTACGAATTCTTACAGACTAACTTCCCCACATGTCACGTCATTGACTTGAACGCTTAGTTTGAATTTGATGGGGGAAAACTGCAAGCCGCTGCCCTCGACAAACGGGACATCCGTTTGCCTTTCGAACAATCCACTATACAGCTATCCTTGTTCCATGTTTTCGATATTGACAGGACAACGAACCCTAGATTAATGTGGCATGTGGTGCCTTAGAGCGCGGTTTCAGGAACGTTTTGAAGAGGGTTGCTATCAACACGGGTCCGGACAAGCAGAGTATTAAAGGCGATAAGTGAGTAGTTGTTCCTTACTACTATCTGGTCCTTTTCCCACAGGAATCGCACAACGATTGAGCAATATACACTCTCAAGTATGAAGAAAGCTCTCTGCGTGGGGATCTCGTATCAGTACTGCAATAGCCGCCATGTACGCCCACTTCGGTTTGCTCACGAAGATGCATATCGGGTCCGTAATTTGCTCCTTGGTATGTTTTCTGAACTGCATTCTAAGCCTCCGCTGACAAGTTTATTTAGACACATACGGCTACAACGAAGTCACACTCTTACTTGATGATGCTACGTCCTACATCAGACCTACCCGAGACAACATTGTCAGTACAATTCGCACTAGATCGATAAAGGTACTCACCCTGTGTGAAGTTACATGCAATGAGAAACCTAGTCTATGGGGCGCAGCCAGGAGATCGACTCGTATTTCATTGTAAGGCGGCTGCGCATGTGACCAGGTTTGCCGCCACTTTGGTCTGACCACATTCCGCCGCTCGTTCACTAGATTCAGGCCACGGCTCGCAGGTGACGTGCAAAGATGGAAGGGAGTCTGACGGTCTCGACGAAGGCATGAACGACTTGTAGTATGCACAATTATCAGTCCAGCTTACCGCAGTTTAGCCATTTGGCCGGAAGACATCATGATCCACGGAGAGCGAGAAGAAAACAATATCATCGACAACGTAAGCTTGTAACAGCTTGTGGACGATAGACTGAGCATTACCTCGTCTAGGAAATCCACGACATATTGGTCGAAAGTCTGCATTCCGGAGTACATTTGACGGTGCGTGTGCCAACGATATGGCAATTGCCGTGTCTAATATACCCTAGATGATATTCGACTGCTGTCATTCGGGAACCGCAGCAGGTACGGAGTCCCACAGATCGATTTACGTTTTTTCGTGTGACTACTTCTGCTCCAGATTTACCTGAACATCGAGTTATACCTATTGGAGCTCGACAGGCGTACCAGGTAAAGACACCATTCTCTGGCAGAGAGCCCCGAGTGGTAAGAATTTTGGTTCCGTGTGTCTTGGTCTGCATTCAACATTGTTCTGTATGGTTTAGGTCGCATGGTCAGCCTGTCAAGACCCACAGGAAGTGTCCGAATATGAGGGGGTTCGCGGCGGACTTCTGATCCATGTAAGTCCCGTTTCGACAAGTGACTGAAGTTTTAACCTTCGACATGGCATTCAGCTACTTACCACTATATTACGTGAGCGGTTTCAATTTTTTTGTGCCTCTCCTGGACGCAATTGAACCTTTGATGCGCATAGAACACAAACCCTATGGGCTCACCTATGAAGATATTCTCGCATACATACGGTATGAAACATCGAGAATCTGCATGGGTGCTTGCATGTTCATATCATTCCTTATCCTTCAGGCAAAAGCTGAATGAAGCATTCCGCAAGACGGGCCAGGAACCGCCGGTCCCCGACATCTCCGTCTTGGGCAGCTATGTAAGTGTGCAACAATCGCTTCCTGTCCTGATTTCACTGGAGTTACTTTTAGGAGGATGCTTTAAACGAAGGGGCCCATCTGTAGATATATGGAAAGATTGTTCTATTCAGATATCATTCCAAGATGAGTAATGTAGGCTTGTAATACACAGTACAGAGATCGGTAGAGTTACGAGGATTGACATGGGGACTGCTATCCAAAAAAGCACCATAATACATACCGAGAGAAGAGAGAAGATACACCCAAAGACTACCTACAAAGAAAAGGATTAACGCAAGGCATGTAAGCGGTCAATTGTTAGGTGGCCAGAACATAAAGCATGACGCAGAAAGCAAAGGTAGCATGAGAACGAGATACACGACCGTCTACAATCACTCCGGGAGCACGCGCAGCTCTAGATTGCGCTTGTGCTGCGCTGCAGCCAACTTGCGCTGTCGTTTGAGGGCCGTCTGGCGCTCCGTCAC
>JANHOG010000773.1:0-11980 GCA_027627325.1 Phlebia brevispora
GGTCAAGCAGCCGGCATGGTTGCCGCCGCATTTCTCAACGAGATACACTCTCTCCGAATTGCACAGTGTAACACCCACATAAAAGCACATCGTATGAATGTAATTTTAATCACATTTTGCGTAGAGGACATCTCAAGAATAAGTTGGCGAAGTGCGCCCTGCGCGCTGATCCTCGAGAAGCTAAAATTGATTAAGCGCCCGAGCCTCAGCTCACTCCGAGCTGACCGACCCGTATATTGAGTAGCCCTAGTATGTGCGTCAGACATATTGATGATTAACGATAAACGATGGACGAAAATGTGTACACCGTTTCAATGGCAAGTCCGGTTTGATCCACGACGCTTCCGACATTCAATACTGACATTCGCAGGAAAATGGGTCCCGCACGCATCGCACCGCTCTTTGGGATGTTTTCGTTGGGACAGGCCTTGATACATGATCGGAGGGAGTTCTCGCAACATCGGCATGAGGCCACCGCAACCGTCACTGAATGCTAGTCCGGGTTGGTCGACTGGTGATCGGGGCATTTTGTGGCTCTAGTCTGCGATGCGCTGTAGATTCCACGCTGAAAACCCTCACGACACTCTAGAGACTTCAGGTTGCTAGTATGATCGGGCGCTAGCGTCATTCTTCAGGATTCAGGCAATTGTATCATGTATGTGAGTGTAAAATATACCCAAGTCGTGAGTGAGACAGAGCGGGAGAAATCTCAGGTCGTGTATGCCAGTGAATAGGCGGACCACTACGCCGCCGGTGGGTGATGCATGGTTCACCACTGCCCAGTGACAACAGAGATGGGTTGCACCGCACCACAGTTATACTACTTGAATAGTAGAATTTCCTGCGTCAAACACAGAGTACATATATTTTGGACATGAAGACGGACCTATTCGAAACCCAAAAAGTACGCCGACAGCACAGCCAGATCATTCATTCTCGCATCCATGTAGCTCTGTCTGCAGGAGTTGCTATATTTCAAAACTACGACTGGACCACACCAGTCCCTCTTAGCGCCACCAAATGTTATGCGTCGGATCCCCCTGTTTACGGGATGTTTCCGCAGAAATGCCACAGGACAAAACCAGATATGAAGTGCAGAGGACAGGGGTTCTCTGTTCAGGCCCACGTCCAGTGTCATTTGGTTAGGGACGACTTCGGTGAAGTATTCTTTGAGATTAGGGCGTAGAGATGCACCGCCATGAAGTTGCACGGCTACGACTTTTGTATCTTCTAAAGGCTGGTTAGCGCATTAGAAAGCGGGCATAAAAGGAAACACACCGTGATATGGATTAAAATACAGGGCTGAAACAGCCGCAAGCTCCTTCGGGGCGGTGCAAATATTCATTGTGCTACGCTGTTTATGGATAGCCTCAAGCGAGACGCATTCCTGACTGTGACGGAGCCAGTCCTTAGAAAAAAGTATTTAGTCCAAGAAGAGAAGCGAATATATGTTCGTACGTGTTGCTGGTGCTCCCAGCTGCAGTACCATACGGTTTGACAGGTACTGCAACACAAGGTCGTCATCTGACGGCAAATAATGCATAGGTTGAGTCGAAGGGCCATGCCTCGTAAACAGGCTGGTAGCAGAGTGCTGGAGTGAAGAGGAGAGAGCCCAAGGTACTTTGAATTGTTCTATTAGTGTGGGCACCGGTTCGCTGACACGGACTGAGATATACCCGCAGGATAGACCCGTGGCCTGTAATCCTGGTAACGTTCAGCTGCTAGAGATAGCAAGGAAATCAAATTTCAGATATAAGGGCATGCCGCTCCGGCGACACAATATGTAGCGGTGGAAACTCGTCGCTGTGCATCCGTGCATGCTAACGACATCGCATCATGCATGCGGGTGATGCATTACCCGTCGTGCCTGTAGTATTCCGGAGAACCTGCAAGCCCAGAGGAGAAGGAACCCACCGGATAGAGCCGGTGATTGAAGATCACACTGCGCCGCCAGGGGTATTCGAGATGTATTCGTCTGCAGAGGGTCCATACTAGGAAAGGGAGAGACCTCATCCTGCTCGGCGCGTAGTGTTGCATGGAGCTGCGTCGGAGAAAAACCATGCCACAGGATTTGCTTCGTCTGTGCACCATCTACGCTGAGCGTCAACTCATCATTAGCGTGCCGGACCACCAATGCAAACAATACCTAATCCCCTCGAATCTGATATGATTTCTCACCTAGTGTCTCCCCGTCAGGGTGCAAACATTACCTAGCTACGGACGTGTACCGATCAGGAAGAAGGACGGGTTGAAGTGGTACTAGAAGGGCATCACAGAACATCAGTTTCATCTTGCACTGCGATCCAGATATCGACCATATGCTGTTACTGTGGATTGATCACAAATTGTTGTCAGTCCAGTCCTGCTACTCCGGTTCTCGCGATACTCCTTTAAGGGGTCATCAGGAGTACCGATGCATCTGAGCGTACGCCGTGAAATCGATGCGAAATAACGGAACTCACTTTCGGGTCTAGTGGAGTACCAGCACTACACGTAATCTGAGGTCGTGATTTTCCCCAGCACGCTGAGGACCATGCTAGATATGCTTCAAGTCTCAGGTCCAGGAGAAGTCCCTAACGCGTAACTGCCCGTCGCTGTATTTGGCAAGGAATGAAGCGCTAATCATCTTGGTGTCCTAGCCTATGCATTCTGCGATACCCAAGAGAAGAGCATGTCAAATCAGCCGTCAATCAAAAGACAAAAGAGAAGCACCATAGGACGCTAGTGCCTCATGAACCCTGTGAAACGGTGGGTATCTTTGATACGCGGACGCTTTGGACCTAATGCCATAGCAAGTAGGGCGGCTCTCTATTCAGAGATGCTGGCTCGACATTACAACGGGAATCTAAGATGTCTTTCGGCATTTCGGCCACTCGGGAGTATCGATATCCGCTATTCGGGTCCTTGTGCATGCCAGTCGGCGAACTTCCTCGACGGCGCCGTCGAGCGCATTCATAAATATCCGATCTTGTAAGAAATGTCTCTGTTCAATATGATGACGTCTTTTCCTTTTGACCACCTTGCCCCTGCTGGCCGTCCTGTCTTCACTGGCGATCATGCATTCGCGTTACCGAGCGTCGGAGACCTACTTGCCGGTGAACATATCACGCACCTTCCAAATGTTCTGAGCCGTCCTAACATTTCTTTGTTGCCTAGGTGTACCGGCGCATGGTCTTGCCATAACTCGTTCATCTTCGGAAAGGGATTACAGTAGCCGCAATGGGGTAGTAACGGTCGATGAACCTTTCCAGGTAACCTACTTTCGTTGCCATAGAATAGGCCGTTCTTCATCCTGCGGTCCATTCATTTAGATACTCGGCCCACGCAGGGATTTCATCATTCCTCGCAAGTCCCAGATGCAGGACATTTACCAGGAACCCCCGTTTCAGTTAGTGGAAGTCCCGCGCATTCACTACGTCCCCAAGTACTTGGAGTGCTATACAAACCATCTCGTGGAATTCACATCCCACGGGATTCAGGGCGTTCCCCTTTCCTCTTTGAATAGTCTGGACGAATCTTCTGATCGTGGAACATTGGCACGGTTTAAAGACACGCACGTGCGATATCGTCTGTGTGTAAGTGGCAAGTAATCCATGTCTTGCCCTCGCTGCAGCTTCTACGACCTCATCAGTGGCCAGGTTACAGAGTACGCGAGCAAAAGAGGCGCATACGGGAGGAGACTCGATACTACAAGTGCGAACACCTGGCCATGCAGGTGTTAGAGCTAATGGAATGGTATTTCGAGGTAAGCATATTGTGAAATCCATACCTTGCTCGCCAATGAAGCTAGTACCCATAGAATAGGGAAGAGAACGAACTCTGGGACAAAACAGGAAGCTATAGAGCATGGAGGTTAGGACCTGATGGCATTACATTAGACGATATCTTTCTCTTAGGTTTGGACCTCGTTTCTCCGCAGGCAGTTGTCCAGCCGATATTTGCTGTACGCAATGAGATTAACGTCGATAGGCTCCAGGAATATCAGCTTTGAATGCTGGTAAGCTACAGCATGCTATTATATCTGCATGACCGCACCTATTATTGAAAGACTTTGGTGTTCGACCAAGCGGGAAAGTTCATTTGGCGTCACGAAACCCGGCTTGCACGTAGCAAATGGTCGTCGGTATACCGGGTCGAGCACCTGAAGGGTAACTTAATCACATCAGGGCATCTTGCTGAGAGGATTCGTGGACTCACCAGACATTTGGCTCCAATGCCCATGGCTGTAGCCAGTTCCTGAAGGTCGAGAACTGCGTCCCTGTTGCAGACGATTTCGTATGATATTATGGGTACAAATTCATGCTGGCTACGATACAGCTCCACTTGTAGATGCAGCGTATTTGTACGGCACGAGACCTCCAGATGGCTTGCCTGATCTGGCTTGGATGTGTCTACCGCAGATGAAGAGGATGAACGATGCATCCCGTCGGGATACCCATGGATTTCTCTATTGAAGACACGCGTTAGGGCGGTAGTGCTTTGGGCCGTCTCGTCCCTTGCATAAGGCCCGATGTCGCCAACATTTCTACAGGGGTGGTGCGTATTTATCTGATTTACGTTCCTCAAATTAGCAGAGCCAATCGAAAGGGTTCTAGTATCGAGCTACGTACATATCTCAGAATGCCCTTTTCCAGATCCTTACGAAGTGGGCCGCCACGTTTCCCAGTTCTTTCGTATGGAATGTAGTGAGTTTGGCATATCCGCAACAGGTCATTGACATTCTTGTGCTTAAGGTGGGTGGAAAACACAGGCCTTCGTCGATAAGAGATGCCTAAATCATGGAGAACCAGCGACACGATCTGCTCGCTACTGGTTTTGTCGGATGGCATAGCGCGCATGCGCAATATCAGACGGGGTCTCTAGCTCCCTAAGTCCGCGTACCTCGTGCTTTTTACCAAGAAGTACAGGGATGGTTGAGTCAGCATCATCTTTAGCATCATACTTAGAAATTGAATCGTGCTGACCAGGAATTGAATCTGAATCATGCTGACCAGGAACTAAGCGGGCGCTGTTTGGTTTGCCGCGGTGTGGCGTGGCTGCTATGCTTGTGGCGCTCCGACGCGCGGCACTGTCGGAGTTGACGGAAGAGGCTCTACGGGCGCCATGGCGGCCAGTCTCCCACGTCCTTGCGCGCTACGTCTCCGCGATCAACGTTCTGGGTTCTGGGTTCACATACGCAACGGCCGTCCTCGGGTTTGCTGCACAGCTGCCCCATGCAAGATTTGACCTTTGGTTCAGGCAACAGTCTTTTATGAGGTGGCATCAGCGGCTATATAAACCGAATAGGGGAGAACATCAAAGAGAGCTACTTGGCGTCCTTGCAACATGACATCGTCCGCTCAGTCAGCATCTACCCATGCAAAGCTCAGGCAAGATGCTGAATATATAGGCTATCAACCTAATGTAGGTGACGAGCTGGTCAACGTCTCGATGACTAACGAATTACAAGGGCCGCCCTCTAAGGGGTGTCCTATCGTCTTTCAGAATAACAACGCCGTACGCACGCATCGAATCAGCTCAATAGCGTGCAAATGCTCATCATCGACGTGCTGCTCACATAGATCAGTACTGGCCCAGAAACGCCTGCAAGTAGCCATTCAACATCGATCGCTCCGGTGAAGTATAGTGGTCGCACGTTGGACATTCCCGTGGTACGCACAATAAATTCCTGAGTGACATGATACCGATTGCCTGTTTTGATCTACAACATTAGATACATGATCAACAGCCCGGTACAGCGACTGGTGGCACACTGCGGGGTTGTTACGATCAGAAGATCCCAACGGTCTGTTGCTCTCGAGTCGATCACCGTAAAGATTATTGACTACGCCTCAGGAACACCTCGACCTCATCGTCGCTTTCTTACAAGAGAATCTCAGACTTTCGCGTCTTCAGCATGGCTTTTACAATGACTGTCTTGCCGACATGCAGTCACGGCTTCGTTTTCATGAGTTCCTCCTGGAAAAAGTGGGTCAAGACCTCGCTTTGGCGCAGGCTCTATTTTCTGCTCGCTCAGACTCGGGGCGCTCTTGATAGTGGTGTATGTCCCAGGGCCGTATACCACCGCTCTTTTGACCCATAATTCGTCGATCATTTCTGGTGCAACAAATCTCGTCTCGTGTCGTTAAGTTCCAATCAGAATTCCTCTTACCCCTTTGCTTTCGTGCTGAGCGCTTTGTTGGCAACCCCGAATATATATTCTGAAGCGACCGCGTCTTCGCCAACAGCCGCTCTTCCGTATAGAACCTGACTAACACGTGCAACAGAGGGGCTTGTGCCCACTTAAGCCCAGCTTGGCACACATCCAACCCCTTCGTGGATGGACGAGCCGTGAACCCATCAATAAACATATCACCGTAACCACCCTCGTTCCCCTGCTTCTGCACTACGATGTCCTTCGAATACATTGGACCGCAGTTACATTCGTTCCTTATTGGTGAGTCGCAGTTTCTTTACGCACCTGTTTTGTACGCCAACAATATACACCATCCACAGGTATATTCATAGCCTACACCGCACGCGCGATATATATCATCCTCACAGAAGCTAGCTTTCGCACTACGCTTACTTCCAAAACCCAGCGCGCGTGCGTCGGTGTGATCTCTTCACTTATTATACTCATTGTTGTCGCTGTGAGTCCTGATGGAGTGCTATGAACGGCTTACAGCTAATGACATGTCCGCATACTTATAGCTTTACGGACTCGCATTGTGGCCTGCCATATTAGCAAACTCTTCGTCACCAGTCCTAGACATCATTCGCCCTTGGAACGTAGTTCTGTACTTCATGCTGGATTGTTTGTCCCACATAACACTGGTGAGTCTATAGCTGATAATTCGACAGCCAAGAGCTGATGTTTCACTGTCAGATTCTGCGTATCTATATATTGTATGCGCGTCAGACACGCATACTGCTGGTGTCTGGGTGCGCGCTACTTGTGATTCTATGTAGGTAGCTTTGCTGGCTTCCAGCATGTGCGGAAACGTATTGATCGGCATGCGGTTTGCGTAAGCTGCAGGAATCGGTTCTGGGGTTGCATTAGTCCTTTCTCCGTCTAAGACAGTCATGAGAAACGCCTTCCTACTATATGGCTTTTGCTCTAGCTTTCTGTAAGTACTCGTCATCTCTCTCATTCACCGAAGTTGACGCAATCATTCTTCGTATGTGAACAAAATGTGCTTTCATGACAAGGCTGAATTTATGCAACATTGGTACGGTGTCCCGTTGCCTTACTATGCAATGCTCATCCTGTCACAGGCATTGTCATCCGGTTTATTTTAAGAGACAGAGTAAGATCGTCAAGGCGCGAAGATGATCACCTCAACTCTGCGGCACTTTTTACGGTACAAGTTCTATTGCATACGTTCGTCTACCGTAGCTGACTAGATAACGGCGAAGCGGGTGGTCTCTATTATCTTGGAAAGCTATATGTGCGTCATGTAGGTACCAACATTACTGAGAACGCGAATTATAACTTACACGCCAATCTACACAGCATCTGCACATCGATAGCAGCGATCAGCCTGTTTTGCCGAGCAAACGGGTTAGCTGAGCTTGCCATGGACATGGCAAGCCCTTCGCTGGTATGCATCGAAGCCAATTCTCTCGTCCAGTCATTCATGACTATTGATCTTGTTGTTATAGGGCATTGCGTTCAGCTTCATGATATCGGTGACCAAATCGCGGACCTCGGTAGACGGCCTTGTCCTTTCTTCTCAGGGTTCATCCTCAAACCCGAACACCGACTTCGGAGCTGTTTCAGCCATCAGCTTTGCTCCTGAAGCTTCCTCAGACATCGTCAAGGACGAGGATGAGGACGCAAGTAGCTCTCAGATCTCAGGTCGCATGGACGCGTCGGATAGCAACATGTTCGGCAGCATGGTTTCCGTAGTTGATCAGTGCGGAAGCTTCAATAAGAGCTGAGGCGAGACAGGGTGCTATTTAGGGTCCAATACAGAGGTATGCCTACGTACCTGACCGGTGGGTAGATATTGTCGTCGTGCACCTCTCGTGCTGAATCTGTGAGAATCGGAATCGAGCAGAGAGCGTATGCTTCCGACCTCTGTGATAATGACATTGACTCCATCTCCATTGCAGCGGTGCACTGGGATGTTGAGTGATCGTCTGGAAGTGATGAATGTTACTCATTAGTGCTAAGTGTCGGCCTCATGTGAGCCCTTTCACCGCAAACATGAGAAATGCGGCTTCAGCGTCAGGCATGTGTCAATTTGCACCGCCAGTGTGAGAACCTGGAGCGAGCCAGAGCGATATGAATCATCCGGCAAGATTGTTTGAATGTCGGACCTCCGGTTTGGACATCACGCGCGAGTACTATCCATTGCTACTCTATCTTTGCGCTGTCTGCCTATTTGATGCAGTACGCATACAGCCTCCCCTCCCCCGCTACTACAACATCGATAGTGGCGTCTTTCTGCGAACCGCGTCTGTATTGTCATAATATAATTCTCCAGCCTGGGTATCTGTTTCAGTAAGCTGTTTGGTCCGTCACAGTCATACCGCAAGATATCTGAGATCTACTACTTACATTCAGCACCTATACCAAATTGTAATTAGCCTTGTACAGGCAGACGTATGAAAAACATCTTGCTTCTGGTCCTTTTACCCTTACTAACAGTGAGGACTAGTTTGGCTGATTCACAGGAATGCATAGCCTGGCATTCTGAACATTGTTAGAGGATGTTCAAAGTTTATGGGCCAGGGGTAACCTAGTATGCCATGAAAAGAGCCATGTCAGTGGCTTGAAAATTTAGCTAGAAATGAGCAGTGTGGATGGTTGGGATGTTGGCTAGCAATTAATAGCGTAGTAGCTATTGTACATGTATCTAGGCTTTAGACAGATTAGAAAGCATGGAAATTTGCCATGGTTCAATTGAGATGCGGGTCACCGTGCATTGTAGAGCAACCTGTACCATCTCACATGATATTCTTTAGAAAGTTCTACTGTAAGGTACCCCGGCCTGAAGCCGTGATGGAGCGCAGTCATGATCCCGTGAGGATGACTACGTTCTTCCTCTTCTCCCACTTCCTTTCCCCCGTTCACTTGCCCACTATTTTCACTTCAAGCAGAACTCAAGATGGATGCGCTCTACTATCAGTGCCCCTGCGGGGCTCAAGCCCACCATGAATGCCCTTACAATCCGTACGTTTTCCCTGTTTCTGTTGATCCTCCCCGCAATTATCCCCCAGGTATGTGCAGTCGTCAACGTCGTATTACAAGTACAGATGATAAACTGATGTGTACCTTACAGTCAGTCAAACGCCCTTCCTCGCCGTTTCAGTAGGAGGATTATCGACTCCTGGCAATGGGAGTGCATACTATGCGCCGGGAAACTACAGCTCGGTGCCTTCGTCTTCGGCCATCGAGGTCCCGTGTTCACAGGCGGAACACACTGCAGTTTCGCAAATTGTGCTTGAGACCCAAACTCCTTCCACCGGCGTGACACCCAGACCGTCTCGACAGGGTACGCTTGATATCCGTTTACCGAATCCCAAAGTTCAGCACCCCATGCCTCATTCAGCGTCCCTACGGCCACCAGGCGACCGTTTAGGTTGTATACAACATAAGCCATTACTCGGTGAATGGTGGAGTGCACACGATTCTTCCAGCATGCTCGAAAGAGCGTTGTTTACCGTGGCCGATATTCGACTGCTTGGTCTGGAGAAGCGTCGGAAGATATACGAGGCGTGCCTTCACGCCCACATTACCCAGCTCCATGATTCTCTGGAGGCTCTAGGCTGTTACCCGGCATCCGACGAATCATTGGCCCTCTATCACGGGCTCAGCGCTGGGGCGGCGAAGGTTCGTGAAGTCCGTTGTCACTATCTCGGTGTTCCGGCTGATGAGCTTCGACAGAACACCATAATCGCGTTACACCAGGCCGTCGAAGATATGACGATCAGGCTGGCTAAGCTCCAGAACCGGGTGAGTTCCGCGTCCTACCAGCAGCTCGCGAATTGATACCAGCTCAATGCTTTGTAGAATGCCATCATTCGTGCAGAGTTTGAAACTTGAAGGGTACTACATGCTTGCTAGACCGGAGATCCTGGTACAATAGGCAGTAGGTGCCTTCACTTTTACCTCCAGAATTTTGTCCCATATCTCGCAAATACGCATTTCACGTGGAGCATCCCGCGGTAGATCCCTCGTTAGCCTCGAACCACATCTCTAAAGTGAACCATGTCTGATTAGAGTATTTGTAACCCTGATATTCGTTCCCCCTTACAAATACATAGGTTCAGTGAAGCAAGCGTGCTTAAACGGAACAGAACAGTTGTCCTAAATACCTAACATCTAGAATCTCAGCTACGTGCAGGTCCTTGTCCCTGTCTGAGGAGGCGAATTGCACGATGAAATGCTGAATATCCTGGTCAAACGTGCAGAATCTGGAAGCAGCGTTTTGTCAGACATGATTGGATCGACGTGAGCGCACTCACAGTCCGTGGCTTCTCAGTACTGCATTATACATGAGCATGAATAGAGTGCACATAGCGCGTATAGTCGGATCTCCTACGATATATGTCCTGCGAAAGCATGGGTAGGTGATGGCTTCGTACGCCAATCTGATTTGAGGAGCTTCCATCAATCGCCAGGACGTAAATTGTATCCCATCATCTTGGCATGGAACCGTCACCAATATCGTGTCCAGAGGAACGGACCAGCTGTTGCGGTCATTAAGCCATCGCGATTGTCCAAATCTGAACGTTAACATTGAACCACTCTGATGAGCGGACGCAATATACTGCAGATCAGGAATTCGATCGTCCTCTTTCGTCGCTTGCTGTGCAGGAGCCTCGCATTGGAGCAGCAAGGAGCAACGTCCTTCGAGGGTTGCACGAGGATACATGCAGTACGCCATATCCTGAGTAACCAGGTTCAACATGCCGGCTTGTGGTAGAATACAAAGTCAAGGAAGTGACTGGGGATACAAAAGTTCGCATACTCACTGGAGCGCGAAAGTAATATCATCTGTATCGGTGATAAACATGGGGATGATACGACGTTGATTGTCGTTGATGCTCCCTTCCTCTTGAACGTGAGCGTATTTACAGCTTGGGAAAGCAGCCCGGGGCTATTTCTGAACCTCGAAACGTCAGGGCTGCTAGAGAAAGTAGTGGAAACACGGAATTCGTGGATCAATAGTCTATAACCAGCCTGGAGCAACCATTGTGTGACGTCCGGTAGCTGGTCAACATATATGTAGAGAACAAGGGTTGAGTCTGTCCTGCGTATCCTGAGGAAAAACTGTAGAACGGCTGACCCAGATATCAACATGCCCGCCCTAGCCTGGAGATTACGAAATGCGACAGCGTTGGTGAAGAATGGGCGAAGAAGGCGGTTTACATCAAGGGTGGATCGTATATACCTATGGACCGCCTCGTTTGCATCTCGACAACACGTAGATAGGCGCATCAGCGCAGCAGGGGAGCAAGCGTCCAGAATGAGCCTGATGATGTCGACCTTCTGTAATATTTCTTGGAAGGTTGCAGATTGCCCGCGCGCGCAGCGACATACCAGTTGGCCTACCTCGATCATCAGCGCCCGTCAATTCACTTTCAATCGCAACGATACGTACAGGAAGAAGGATCCCTATGCACTGTTCTGATGCCTGCAGATTTCCAAGACCCTGAAGAGATTAAGGTCACCGTCAAGACACTTACGTCGATTTTGGAAGCCATGAACCACCTTGGATCAGCCAAGGCGTCACAACGCGCATCACTGGCGAGAGAACAAGATAGACAAAAATTATCAGCAATGTGCTCATGGCTACCGCGTCTGTTAGGCTGGAATGCCGTAGCTTATATGACTACGGCGTGGATGATGCATGGTCCTCTAAAGGCTCAGATCACCTCGTTATGTCACCGAGGCTCATTCGAGCGACAGCTCGGAATAGATAGCATACGACGTCAAATCATTGCGTGAAGTAAAATCTTTGTAATACCACAAGACGGGTGCAAACGA
>JANHOG010000774.1:0-11973 GCA_027627325.1 Phlebia brevispora
AGACTGTTCAGACGACTACTGCCACTCAGATGATCGCCTCTGCTCACACAACCGCTTCTACTCAAGCGGTAGCCTCTACACAAGCGACCGTGCCAATAGCTGCATCGCTTCCTGTGCCTCTATGACATGATATAAACACGACAGCTTTCGTAACATATTGATATTGTATTCTTCGGATGACTTGCAGGGATTATCGCTTTCGTTTCGTTTACTGTAAGGTAGCTTGGACATGTATTCTAGGCAAATTGTGGATATCATACCGTGAAATTGGACTCATTTAGGGTTCTTCATAAATGGTACCATGGTGCGATGCTCGTGCTCGTTATGCACGGCTTTAAAATCCAGTTGGGAGTCACGCTATACGGTGCTACACGGCGTCGTCAATCGCGACGCGTTCTTCGAATACGGCAGTCATTTCCCGAGGCGCAAGAAATCCACTCGATGGTTAGAAGGTATAGACCCAGAGCTCAATAGTTCATGAACCAAAGCTAGACAAAATACGAATGCAGAGATAATTCACTATCTAGTGTTTCTTAGGTAGGTGCGCTAGTATGACACCGGGACATACGCAGCGAAAAATCTACAAACCCGTTGCTAACCTTATACGATAATTAGTCCTGCGGTTGTCGAAGAACCTCAAAGTCTTCCGTCAACGCCTCTGCCGAAGCTCTCCTCTGACCCACTGACCCTTCCGTCTCCCCAACCAGCGTGGCAACGGAGGGTTGTGAAGTGGGCCGCATCTGGGGCTGCACAGGAGGCAACGCTGGGAGCTCATGTGTGATCTCCATCATAATCGGCGTGGTCAGTGTGCGCAACAGCCACTCGTCCAACTTCCTCTCGTTCTCCTTCAGCCGCGCAAGCTCCTCGTCAAGCCGCTCGGTTGTGCAGTAAAGCTACGTCTTGGATCTCCGGGTCGCCGCGAGCTCACGCAGGAAGAGGCGTGCGGTCACCTCGCTGCCGATTTGGCTGATCAAGAACATCACCGCAGTCGGGATGTATCCCGCCTCGACCAGCCTGCGCCTGCACTCCACGATGGCATCCTTAAACGTGTTTGTGTTCTCGGGGTAGGGGTGGCCGTCTGTGATGACGCATACGAGAAGGGGGCGTTCTAGCCGTTTCCCCTTGTCAAGTATGTCGTAGACGAGGGGCTTGAGGATTTTCTGTCGAAGGCCTTGACCGAGATTGGTTAAGTTGGTGTCGCGGACCTTGACACGTTTCATGACCGCTTCGACTTGGACTGCTTGCAAGTTGGACAAGGTTCTGTCGTTGATAAAGCGAAGCTCGACTCCGTAATCTTCCGGCACGATCTTCGTAGCAATGTCCGCGATATGTACCACAAGCTCCTGCTGGGCGTCGTAGCGCCTCTCCTTCATGGAGCCACTGTCGTCGCAATAGATGACAGGCTGATAGAGAGATAGTCGAATGAGGCGGTCGATGCTTTCGCGAGAGTCGCCGAAGGATGTGTTCGGGTCGTCTTTGAGGCTGGCGGCTTGCTCAACAATGTGGCTTACGAAGTCGCTCTTCTCAGCGAAGAACGCTTCAAGGTTCAACTCGGGTATGATATGTCCCACCATAGCTGCGACTTCTTCGTGTGATATAGGACTTTCCGCTTTCTGCATAGAGGGAGGAACCGACGTGAGAGTTCAAACCCATATTGAGGGTCGCGATAAGGTACCTTCGTTTCCAGTGGTGCTGGCGCTACAGGTCTTACGCTGCTACTAGGAGGGAGCGGAACATCCTGAAGTGACAATATAATGCAACATGAGATCGAATTGATACGTTCAAAGGCTAACGAGACGTACTATTGCATCCACAGCAGGGGAATAACCGTTCTGCGCGGCCTACATAATAATGGTTTTAAGGGCTGCGGCCAGAATGGAGTGTAAACGCACCGAACTTCGAGATAAAGATCGCTTCCTCTCCAGCCGTCGAGCTGGGACTATGGACTCAGCTCTGTTTCTGCATGTGCAGGATATCATGGGGGTTTGGGCAGGCTAAGTAAGAGGGGCAGAGTGTGAGGTTAGGTAGCCAGGACTCAAAGGCATCCACGAAAAGATGTGCGTACTTCGGGTACCTTGTCCACTGGCATCGGCTTTGCTTCCATCCATCCTACCACCTTCAGCACCTCCTCCAGGAGACGACGCAAGCTGAAAGATCTTCTCAGTGATATTATGGTTACTGTTACAGCTGCTGTTAGGAAGGTACTGAGAATGACGGATGATAAGCTCCATCCTGTTGTCGTCCGAGATGAATAAGTGTTGTCGGCATTTCGTGATGAGGAACCAAGCTCTACATGCACTCGCACAGGCTCGACGCCTCTCATAGCAATTGAGTAGCCATTGGGACCGCTGCAACCGTTGCAACCGTTAGCAACGGGGTAGCCAAAGCCGGTGTGCTGATAACCGACAGTGTTGACTAGCGTGGCTAGGTCGAGAGGAACATTGCGACAGGGTTGGGGAGGCGGCAGTGGCGGCGGCGGCGGAAAAAAGGAGCCACTATTGTCAGCGTCGTGATTGCCCAGACACCTCTGAAAGCAATCGTCGGAGGGGGTTCCTTGACCGCCGTTCACGTAGAGAGAAGCCATAGGGTTATTCGATTCGTCTTCCTACTTGATATGCTTATATATGTGCCTCGTGCATGTAATTCCGCATCTTTCACTGCCGCTGGTTGCAGCCCTGCAACGCGATGTCCATCGGGTCATCGCACCTTGAACGTCTCTTCTAAAGGTGATACAGCACTTACCCTTGCACATCCGCCATGCGTGCCGTGCGCAGAAACAGACAGTCATATTGTCAGCAATTCTCATTCCTATTTCAATCAGACTAGCGATCATTTTGGCTCTGGAACCTCGTCTGGCTGGCTTCAGCATGCAGACCCAACCAGTGACTATAGATCAGCGTGTTGACCACTCGCAAGAAAATAATTAAAGAGCACACCTTCAGGTCCCTCCATGCTTAATACAGAAGAACTTCTGACATTTTCACTTCTTATCGTCTTCAGACTTGATTCGGGGATGACCTACGTCCAGATTATGGGGGAAAGAATGCAAGACAAGGGCCTAGAGTCGCTAGGATACGCAGAGAGCCAAGGCATCCATTTGAGCCACCAAGTGGTGTATTATCGCATAAACATCCTAAAGACAATAGCGACCCGGTCTTCAGGTATAAATCAATTCGTCTCGTTTACCAAGGCGTTTACAGTTAAGTGGGAGTAAGTGAATCGCCGTTTCAGTCCTGTACGTGATTTCCCGCTGTACACGTTGCCTACGCACCAAAGCAGCATCAAAAAACTTCTCGTGAGCATTTGAGAGCGCTGAAAAAGTAATGGTAGCAGTACAGGGGTGACATGAGAGGAAAAGGGTGGGGATACCTGATAAAAGTTCAAGTGTGTAGCGGGAAGTTCGTTCGGAGTTTACAAAAGAGGACATTCGCGGAAGTGGAATTCGATATCCGAGTGCGATAGCGAATGTCAGAGTACACTTCGGAGATCTAAACTCAAAATCAATGAAAAAACTACGAAAGCCAAGTGACATCCATCCTCAACACAGCGACAGCAGGAGTTTTACTACCAACACATCTGACAAGAGACCTTTTGCACTGCTATCCTTTGTGTAAAACTTTATCTTCGCCTGTGTTGTCGGGAGGCGCACTAGGCGCCATCGGGATGTCTGGACTCTGTCGGGCGGTCCATCTGTTTCTACTTCCGTACGATCCGATTGGCTGCGATTGCTAATCTCCATTTCTTTATCCACTTATTCTCCGCTTCCGTTGTCTAGCGTATCGGTTTACTCTTTGTATGCTATCCGCGTATTTCGTCTTACTATTTCCCTCTTAGTAGTAGGCTATCGTTACTTAGTATAAAAGCCCTTGTACATTAGCATAGCCCGACACCTAATTCAACTCTTGTACAAGTCACTCGTTGCCTGCGCATACTCGCTCAACAGGTTATGGGCCCCGATCACGCCTAAAAGCCTATCCCCAAATTACCATTGCATTATTCTCAGTACTGCAGATCTAGTGCGGATCGAACCTTGCTTGACTAGTCACCCCGTCCTTGCTGTTATTGCAACTCTCCCACCAATCACACACCGGCGCTACGCTTTTTTGAGCGCATCAAACTCAAACTCGATCTTACGATCAATCTCGTTCAGTCAGTATGGCTGAATCCTCCTCACTGTCGGGAGGATATCGCATCCCTCCCCTCAAGGGAGCCGAAAACTACTGCATGTGGCGCATTCAGATGCAAGATATCCTCCGGGACCAAGGACTCTGGGGATACGTCGACGGTAGCTTACCGTGCCCGGAAGGGAACGCTATCGCGGGTTCAATCTGGGGCCAAGCAGATCAAAAGGCACTCACGATTATCCGCCTCCGCCTTTCCGCCGAGATGATGACATGGGTCGTTTGGTCGACTTCTGCTCGTCACGCTTGGCTTGCCCTGGAGAAAGTTTTCGTCGCTCGCAGACCTATGGCCAAGGTCACTGCTCGGAGGAAGTTCCTGAGGTATCAGATAGAGGAAGGGGCAGATATGGACGAAGAGGTTAGGAAGATGAGGAAGTTAGGGGAGGATCTAATCATGATGGAAGCCGACGTATCAGATGAGGACTTCGCCCTCACCCTTCTCACTGCCTTACCGTCCTCTTGGGACCCCTTTGTATCTTCTGTAGGAGCATTCACAGATTCGTCCGATTTGATTGGACGAATCCTCATCGAAGAGGCACGCCGCAAAGACCGCACCGTTACCGAGACCTCATTGGCGGCGACCAATGGGAATCGCGCCACCGGAAAGAAGGGCGGGCGATCTAAGTTTCAGAAGGGTGTCTTTTGCCATCATTGCCATAAGGAGGGCCATATCCGGCCGCTGGTGCGAAGGCCCCAGGAAGCCCGGCTTGACCTGGATTGGATTGCATCTCAGAGCCTGGGAAGCGCCACGCGAGCACGAACAACGAACAATTGCAGCGTGCGGTTCCTCAGATATCGGCGAAGCGGGGCTGGCGTGCGCACTGCCTGAAGCGTGTACCTGAGAAGCTAACGTGCGGCGCTTGAGAGCGACGGGCCTTCTGCGTCGAATCTGGGATGTTGAATGTTGAATGTCGAACGTTGAATATCGAAGCGTCGAAGCACGAAGCGCGAAGCCCTGAAGATTTGAAGATTTGAAGCGGAAGCTTGAGCTTGAGCTTGAAGCTTCGGGGCCTTTCGCGCTTCAACCTCGCGCGGACGGACGCTTGAAGCTTTGAAGCTGGAGGATGGAAGCCAGAGTCCGGCAAGTCACGACTAGGGATAGGGCGACTCTATGGCCATATGCGCGGCCGCCGCATCAGCAAAACCTAAAAATGCTTGACGACCTTTTCGGTACTTTGACTGACTTCGGCGGAGCTCCTCGCAAAGCGCTGGTCAATACTTTGGTACTTCTTTCTCTTTCTCGCTTTTCTGTAGCTTGACTCCGAGCTCACACATTCTTCTGCTGCTTATTTTATTGAACCCTTACTTATTGCCTTAAATTGTCTGATTCATGTCAGTTACATGGCGTACTAGAATGCTATCTCGTGTGAATGATGATCAGCAAACTTATTGATATAGTACGAGCGGAAAGCATCAAGAGACCAAGAAGATTCAAAATTAGGAGGAAGAATGGCATCACCGAAGAGAGGAAGAAGATGTGCAGCACGTAAAATGGTATCTAAATGGATGACGCCGTATAGCCGCGAACCACCTACGTCAGTGTCAGGTTCAACAATCCACATCCCGGTGAGTGGGTCTGGCTCCTCTCCAACTGGTGTGAACCATTGCACGAGGGCACAAGGGTAGCTGACACCTTGAGATTGGAACGAAAAGAAGAGTCGAACGCGTGCCGCGTGCAGACCACGGAAACCGGGAAGTGATGGGTCCTTCTCTGCAAATATGCAGTCATAACGAGGAGGGCCTTTGCGCCAAGATGGTGTGGCACGGATCAGCTCCCGTCGCATTCCTCCGACGCCCGATAGGTCACTTGGGGCATAAAATGTGGCTCGGGCTGAATGGACCACACGAACGGGCGCCGAGTCGACCGGAGGACAGAGTCGATGAGGGATTGATGTGGCATCATCATCAGGGTTCAGTTGATGATAGAGGAATTGCAGGACATATATATGAAAGTGGGGGACACCAATATATATCCCCAATTGCTGTACAGTTCGGGGGTAATATGGTTCTGCAAAAATGTCAGCATTTGTTAAGACAATTGGAGGGCAGTGCGCACCGAAAGTCCTGCCTAATGATACATCCCCGAGAACTCGAGGTCCCTCAACTACCACGTCATCTTCTGCTTCTGAATCCGTGTCCGAGTCATCTGATGAGTCCGCTTCGTCTGCATATTCGCCGTCGTCTGGTACAGTGAGATCGCCGCGGTTCGATTCACCATTGAGGATGGTATCCAAGACCTCCATATAGCATGTGCCGTCTAACATGCCTCGGTTTGCAAAGTCTGCGCGAGCTGCGGAAAGTTTGTCCAAGCGCTGATTTGTCAATAGCATTTGACCAAGGGCTTCGTACCGATTTGAACGTCGCCATGGCTTTTTGACTGCGGTAATGTGCTTGGATTCAGTGATGGAAGAACAGAGGCCGTTGGGAGCGCCAAAGTTTCGGATATGCCCTGGATAGTGGTCAACAGAGTGCTGACGAGGGAGTGTCGAGAACCCATCAGGACGGACGCCCGTGGCACGGAATGACTCGCGATAATAATGATAATCTTGGATGCATTCCTCGATGCGCTTGATGATGGAATCGGTGAGGACAGACCGGCGCACGAGATAGCAGAATTCCATGAATGTGCTGATTGCACGCAGCATATCATCAGGCACAAACCCCTTGATCGCTGGCAAGTAAATCTACGTACAATCCTGTTAGATATCATACACATAGTGGTAATGTTGGATCACGCGCTTTCATTAATCCTTTCGAATCGTCTCCAGTCCATTGCTTGAAGTTACGACCTTGCTTGAACTTGCGAAGACCTCCAAACGGGGGTGCGGCTGCAATGCTTCACGACACGGTGGATGAGCACATGGCAAGATGAAAGAGAAGCATACGAGCATACCGATGATCTATTTGATCCATTATCTCTTGTGCCTCACTCTCGCCATGCGTGAGAACCAGATACTCATTCACCCATTCGACCAGGTGGTCCTTGAAACAACCTTTGATGATTTGATGGAGAAGATCGCCAGAAAGCAGTTCATGGATGTCTGCATGTGGGAAGTCGTTTGTAAAGGGCTATGAATGCATAGAATGAGTTCTTGCTGCATGAACATCGGCAGAATCAAGGTACTTACAATTAGGCCATCAACTAGGCCATAATTCTCCCACAGAGTGCGTGCATCAAAAGCCTGCACAAGAAGCTCTGTGTGCTCTCTGCTTCGAAGGCTTCCATCCCACATGTTCTCGAGATGAGTACGATGTGACGGGCATCTGTTCGTAAATTTGAGTGATGAGGACAGGCTGCAACTACGATCAGCAACGCACGTCAAGCACCATCCTTGCACAATGTTTGCGGCCAGGACTTGCTCAATGTAGTCGGCAATGTAGGGTCCCAAGGTGTATACAGCTCGGCGCCAATACCCATCTGGACAGCGCGCGACATCATACTTTGGCTCGCCTGCGTTGGGCAAAAGAGAGCGTAGGATAGTGGAGATAGAGGAATGGAAGAGTTGGCGACGAAAATGGCGAAACCGGGGGTCATTCTCTGACTTATGATCCGCTGAAATCTCCTAGTTGGCTGCACCTCATGAACAATGATTGTTGAGACACACCTTTTGGAATTGCGAGAAAGCCTAAGACCATAATAGCATTGCGATGAGCTCTTCGTACGCCATTCCAAACATTTCCGAGTGAAAGATATAATGGGTAATATTCATTTTGTCCGGTGGCGACTGACACAGTGGTCTTGTCGCTGCCAAGCACAAGCGGACAGAGCATAGCACCATGATAAATGGAGTCAGCACCGTATTTGTCCTGTACGTGTCATTATAAATCATTCCAATCAATTCAAGACAACGTTTGGTACTCACCGCTTGTCTCCACGACCAATCGCCTGACATCAGATTTGTGTAGCGACGTTCTAATTTGCTGTCATATTCACGATAGGGCGTCGTGTCGAACTCCTTTGCAAAGTCAGGATTAGACAGCATATTTCGTGCACAGACCCGAGCATTTCGGTGCCAAACCTCATATGTTGCCGTCATCCAGCTGGGAGGATTAGGTGGCTTCGGGCCTCTGTAAGCTGCAGTGAAAGCGCTCCATGGAGCATCTCCATGCGAACACCCGTCAATTACGGCATGCATTTCCTCGAAGTCTGCAAGCGGAGGCGCTGCACCATACGGTAATAATGATGCGGCCCATAAACGGAGTAAATGGTTAATATTATTCTGAGGCATTTGTTCTTTTTTGAAGAGAAATTCAGCAAGTTCAAAGGTGAGGCGGTCTCCAAATGACCCCCAATCACCAGGAATACCATCAGGAGCAGGAGGCAGATGCGAGCGAAGGCTTGCAGAATCGAGAAATGTGCCTGTCTCATCACAAGGGCGGGCTGAAAATTGGTACTCTTGTTAGCCGCACATTTAGGATATCAACAGCTATCTACTCGCCGTTCAATAATGGATGTGTTTCACAATATAATTTCTCAGGGTCGAGCAACTCAGGACCTTGTTGTCGCTCTGTGTCCACACCCTGTGGGTCTTCTATTGTGATGGGAGGCAGGTCGGCTGCCATGTCATCGGAAGGATTTGATGCGCTTTGCATCGGACTCGGAGATGGATGATGATGACCGTAAGGACGAGCATGGAAGGTATTGAAATGGTTGGTGAGCCCAGAGTTGTTGCGAAATGTTCTGCGACATTTTGAACAAGGCAGCTCTGCACGAATGCGACTCATGGCGAAAGATGGAGAATCAAAAGAGTTAACAGCATCGCCGGATGCACAATGCTTACCATCGGGCCCCGGTAGCACAAGAAATATGTTTGTAAGCATGAAGCAATCTTAAATTGTTCCAATGCCTATTACAAGCCGACGAAAATCTGAAATAAATTCAGATAAATTAGCCATCACTCTTGTAAGTCAACAAAGCGCACCCACCGTACTCCGTCTCTATCCGAAGACTCTCGCTACAACTCTCACTGCCATGTCCTCGCAGCCTACTAAGCCTTACGCCACTCGTGCCTCCAATGCACAAAGCCATCCCGGACTGCCCGATCAGAAGCAGAAGCGAAGAAATGGAGCCCAGATGACTGCAGCTCGTGAAGCAAAAGATATTGAAGATAAGCAGAAGGAGGCCACGCATACAGCTCTGATTGCACGCATTGCTGAACTTGAAGCCTCTATTGCTACGAAGAGCGCTCACCTGTCAACTACTACAGCTCCGAATCCAGCTTCTCTTATCCCGGCAGCAGATAAGAATATTGCTGCTAGCATGCCAGCAGAAGCGCCACAAATGCAGGCTACCGCTACTGGCACTGATCAGCAGTCTGCAATGGTGCAGAACCTGAAGGAAGTGAAGGCATGTACAACCTAGAAGCCAAGCTGCGCGGCTGCTGATGCTGTCTATTCTAAGGAATCAGCTCTGCTGCAGGCATCGAGCTCAACATCGAAGTGAGTTCACTGCTCCCCGCTAGTCACTACATGGCTCTATGCTTCCTAAATGACATAACTTACTATGGACATCAGATCGTCTCCAGCCAAACGCAAGGCCCGCGCATCAATGACTAGGTATGTGAGATTGATTACGGATATCAGCGAAAAGAACAAGAACTGACTTCTGATAACTGTACTTACAGAATCGCCGGCTCCCAGGCTCCCAGCGGCGGATTTGTACCTGGATACACCGGTAAAGGACCTGTTCCACCTGAGGCCTCACCAAGTGGCAAGCGTCGTCGAGTTACTGCAGATCAAGAGATTGAAAAGATGACGGCACATGATGAGCGTGGCTGCATAGAGGACAACGAGGAGCCAGATCTTATGATTGTCGAGGCCGAACATGCTGTTGCCGTAAGCGGTGCGTTCTCTTGCATTGTATTGGAATATTGTGATCTAAGCAGAAATACGGCCTTAACTTTAGTGACATCAACTCGGACAACTTCCCAGGTAAGTATACGCACCTACTGACTTGTCAGGTGCTGACCAATTCAGGGCAACGTTGAGATCATGCCAGGGGCTGCAGTCAAGAAGGAGCCAGAAGACTTGGATACTGTGCTAGTACCGGAGGACAATGATGTCAACGCACCGTTCCCACACTGTGACGATGATATGCAAGACTGCAAGACAGAAATTAAGCACAAGAAGGCCACGAAGAGCGACTTACCGCTGCCACCAGAGAAGTACAGAATGTTCGCTGAATACTATATATCTGAGGTTGTTACCTGGGCTGGCGAACAAGAAGCCACCTTCAACTTGACAACCACTGAGTGGGAGAACGGGATGCAAGCCGCCTGGGACAAATGGCTCAATGAATACCCGCACAAGATAACTTGTCGCGGTGCTGTGTACGACTACGTAAGAATTTGTTTCTATCTGCATATATACTTCACTAATAATTACCTTTTTGCAGACAAAGCAGAAGATCTACGAGCATCACAACCGTCTTGGTCGCCTTGCCGTCCTCAATGTCACAGAATATTTTGAGAAAACTCACAGCGAGGACTTGAAGACAGACCAAGATCGTGCTGCACATGTTGCGGAGCTGTTCAAAGAGGGTGGGAAGTTGCCGTTTCTGTACGTGCGCATGATCCCTATGGGGGATAATGAGTCGGTGAGCATCTATGACATTTTGGTTCATGCCGGAATGGAACCTCACCGTAATCACGCACGCCATGGCACAGCCAAAAGGAGCTGGCGCTTTTCAGGGGCCAACCGTATTGAAGACGTTCGCGGGGTACTGCGATGTCAGAAGGAAGGTGCGACCGGCAAAGAAGGACCCTTTCTTCAATGACCATTCGATCGAGCCAAAGATCAACCCAGTAGGCGCTGTGGCTCTGGCTGCTGCGGCGGTGAGTAGATCGATCTTCCAGCCATGCCAGACTGTGTACATACCTTACAATATCCTCAGGTTGAACGTGCCTTCCAAGGCTATCGCACTGGGCATTTGGATCTCACGGCAGTAGGATACTTTTCCGACACGAAATGGGGCGATGCTGCTGGTAGCTACCTGGAGTCGGCCAAGCGACTGTCCGATAAGAGCTGGGATAAAATTATGAGACGCGCGCGGCCCTTTGAAGCGATCAGCAATACGTTC
The DNA here is from genome assembly GCA_027627325.1 of Phlebia brevispora. Lineage (NCBI taxonomy): Eukaryota > Fungi > Basidiomycota > Agaricomycetes > Polyporales > Meruliaceae > Phlebicolorata > Phlebicolorata brevispora. The sequence goes on from JANHOG010000774.1 coordinate 11,260, forward strand.
AACGAGCTCGCAGAGCTCCCTATATCAAGAGATGACGAACGCGCTTTTATGGACGATATTACAGATTATTCTGAGGACGATTCAGATGGCGAAGAACGTGTCGCATACCGCTATCCATCTGTGGTGAGTACTTTGATATTTACCACTACAGGAGCCTTACTTTGAGTGCCAGGAGGTGTAATCGCAGTTATCGACAGACGTAGTATTGAAGTGCGTGTAGGCGACCCACTGTACGGCGATATGCATGGGCCTGGCGATCACCGTGAACTTTCTTCCCACGATGATCCGACGCTTCTTAACGGTCTTTTTAGTTCTGGCAGCGACGAGAGCCTGCTTTGATTCTTAGACCGCAGCACTCCTTACTAGCTTTAAACCGTCTCGTAGTTCTTGAAGGCTTATGTCTTATCGCACTTTGACTGTCTTAAATCACATTTGAGGTACTTGCCCAAGAAAAACCTTCTGATATAAGAACTCGCGACTTAAAGTGACTTAGCAGCTTTCTTGGCGAAAAAAGTCCATTTAAGACAAAATAAGAACTCTCAGGTTTTGCTGATGCGGCGTCTGGCCCTGAAACTCAGACCGCCGTCATCAGAGCGATAGCGCAAGGGCGAGGGCGAGGGCGCGTGGGAGATAAGATAGCGAAGAATTAGATTAGAGGGGCACGTCGCGACGCCCTGCACATTGCCATCGAGAATCGAGACTCGCGAAGAAGAT
>JANHOG010000775.1:0-11972 GCA_027627325.1 Phlebia brevispora
GCGTCGCGATCTCGATCGTCGTCGGTGTGCCCACCATGACGCTCCTGATCTCGTCTTCCGTGCAAATGCAGAACCATGCGCCTGCGAGGATGTCGACCGCAGTCCGCCAGCGCGAGTCAGCCCTGTCCAGCCCTTGCACACGCGTGGAGTATAGGTACAGGCTCCATTTGAGAATCTGCGGCCACGCCTTCTTTGTTCTGGTAATGAGACTGAGGTCTTCAGGAAAGAACCGGTTAATTTTGCTCAGCCCGTGCAAGGACGCGAGCGCAAGGTTCGGAGGATCCGCAAACCTGGCATTAGGCGTAGCCGGCACTTTGTCCATAGCAAGATGCGTCAGAAACACGTCCAACGCGTCTGAAGCCCTGACGAGTCCTGGCATGTCGGTCCACGTGTTGGTGAACACTATAATTTCAGGGAGTGACCCTCTTCGAGCCGCATCAAGAACCTGATATTATTACATGGTCAGTACTGGTGCGTCAGCCCAAAGGTTAGTATCGTGCGGATTCCCGAGACGACTCACGCTCTTTGGATTTCTTGCCATGCGCGCCTGTACGGCGCGAAACTCAGCTTCGTTCATCGTCGAAGCGCAAGGCAGGGAAGAATGTAAGACACCGACGTGATACAGGAACGAGTAAATGAGTTGCAGCAGCAGAGTCACAAGTTCATGCTAAACTGCAACTTGATTCATTCTGGCCCAAAAGTGACGCTTGAGACCATGGAACATATTTTGATGCGCCCTCGCATTTGCCATCAATTTTTGATCTTTTGAAGTGCAGCCAGAATCGGCGATTCCGCTTCAGCGATTCACTAGACGACGATCCCGAATACGACGATGCAGGCGATGCTTTGGGATGTGCATCTGGGAAAGCTTCGAGTTGTGAAACGGCTTCAAATTTATTTTCCTACTGTACTTGCACGTGAATCGTTACGGTCAAGGTAAAGCATTTGATTCGAACCTCAAGATCGCTGCATGAATCGCTCCTCAGTTGCCCATTCTGACCGCACCTATTCATTTGTCGATGCTTCCCACTGAAAACGCGACCACTGCCCCCTCCCAGCGGAATGATGCTACGTATTCATGCACATTGACGACTGAGCAAATCGGACATGGCACTGCGGCGACCCACGGCCACGTTTGATTCAGGCGGGCTAGTAGAAGTTCGACAATATAGGCTGAGTGCAGTACGCAAAGCAGCGTAGCACATGTGTTGCAGAACCTTTTCTTTGCTACCAACGTAAGAGTTCATTCGAATAATGAAAGCCTTTTCAATGTGGTTTCACGAGAGACACGACGCGCAGCGGCCCGGCATTCTGCGCCTCAAACCAAATCCTTGATAGCCGCCTGTATAAGCGCCATAAAACGCCAATCAGCGACCGCATTTCTGGTATATTTTGGACTGAAGCGGTGAACCCTGTACATTCTGGATGTACATGTAGGATACGCTTAATTGACAATCATGCACACCATATCTTGTATATCTGCCCTGGAATGTGCGAGTTTTCCGTTTGTCTGGAAAGCGTATTCCATACAGGCGCTTCGAGCGCTTACGTGTGAGGCTGGTACAGACTCAGGCCCCGAGCCTGCGGTGAGCTATCCCTGTGAATAGTGGTCAGGTCGACGATCGTCGGGTTTGTCTCTAACTATCACCAAAGCCACCAGAAAGTTTCGCTGACAGTACTTCGCAGCCTCTTTCGGCCGTTGTGCACTTCATTACGCCAATTGCCCCTGATAGCGGCTATTTCGCCAGTGGACCCGTCTCTTTGGCCGCAGGATCCGCCTTCCAGGACCGAAAAACTGAGTTCTGCACCTTACCAGGACACACCTCGGAGGCCAATCCTACAATATTTCACTGTATAATTCACGACCTTCATGACAGCCTTCTAGACACTCTTTTCGATCCGTATTTACCGTATCATCACCAGGTGCCTCTAGAGTTCCCAGCGTTCGTTTCATAGCGCGCCTTTGCACTCCAAGCTTCAAAGCTGCAGTCCTCTACGAACAGCACCCCCAAAGACCTTCGTGCAACAGTGCTCTGGATTACGCTCATTTGAATGTGGCGCGAGTCGAAGAAGTATCTCAACTTCTACCGTATTCATCTACTTTGTTTGTAAGCCTCACACTCATTCTTTGTCTCTCCTGTGTGCTAAGAGGTCGTCTGCAGTATTCTCATCCCGCTATTTTCTGCTCTCATATTCTGGGCCTCAAACGGAAGGTTTTACATTCGCTATATCGATGCCCTGTTCGTTTGTATCAGTGCTGCAACGGGCACAGGTCTATCGACTATCGATCTGAGCTCTTTGACGGCGTGGCAGCAGACCATCATCGTACTTCTTGAAATAGCGGGCAATCAGGCAAGCTGTCCTCGACATCCTCGCGACCATTTGCTGACACCCTGCGGCATCGTTAGGTGTTTGTTTCTTGGATCGTCGTGTTCATCAGAAGGTGCGTCTCTTTGTGTCACATGGTTACAGACATTGATGCCAGCGCATAGACGATACTTCCGAGCGCATCTTGGGCATGTCATTTCTGCTGAGATAGAGAGAACCATAACTCGCAAAGAAACATGGCGGAGTACGGCTTCCCTACGGGAAACAGGCGGCCGTCCTGCTGGCGCGCAGCGATTACGGTCAGATCCAAACTTGGACGAATACCGAGTGGAGCGTAAACGCGCAGGAGCCAACATCCCGAAGCCTATACGCACTGACATGGTCCGGCGGAGGATGGACGTCGCCCCAAGATTAGTTAACCCTATGGGTGTACCTGCTCGAAGTGCCACCCTCGATGCGCAGGACTCCCCACATTCCGCTTATACAAGTGCACGGCCTACGTCCGTTCAGATCCCCGATTCACCGCTACACAGGAGCGATCCTTCCAAGGACCATCAACGTCCTCAAGCGGAGGTGGGCTTCGGTGGCTTCCCAGGTCCAGGAGACGTTATCAGCGGTGTTTCAAGCAAACTTTTCCCTACTTTGCACGAGAACTTCCAACGAACGTTAACCATGCCTCGTACCGCTACACTCATACCCCAAGATCACGAAGCACCCGCGGCCGATCATCTAGCGGGCCCCGCGCGACGCGTCCGATACTTGTCTTTCATAGCAGATGTGGGCAAGAACTCCCACTTTCGTCACCTCACTGAGGACCAGATGCTTGAGCTTGGAGGGGTTGAGTATCGTGCACTGAATTCGCTCATGTGGATTACCCCCTTAGTGAGTACACTATTGCAGCTAGTGAGCGTGAACGCTAACTATATCAAAGTATTACTTCGGCCTGCTCGCCATTTCCATCATAATCATTACGCCTTACATGGTGCTTCCGAAATGGAAAAGCATATATCTGCCGCCAATGCAGCACCGCAAGATCTCCCCGGTTTGGTGCGAACCATATTCCCTTGTCACTCCTTTTGTGCTTATGCGACTGGCGTTCAGGTTCTCCGTATTTCAGGTGATTGGTGCATGGGCTAACACGGGAATGTCCCTGGTGGACCAAAATATGTTACCATTTCGGACTGCGTACCTACTAATTATCGTACTGATTATCTGCGTACTGGCTGGAAATACGGCCTATGTGAGTATTGTTCCCAGTGTCATAGCATTACCGTACTAACGATTTGGTCCGTAGCCTATTTTGTGAGCGTCCCGCTCTTTTACAACAGTCTATTTATGTTAACCTTCAGCACATCGACTGCTCAGCTTCCGTTTCTTCATGTACGTCCTATCTCCTCATGCGGTCTTCTCAGTCATTCCTGAACTAATTTTCCTTGTTAGATGGCTCATAGCAAAGTGTTTTCCGATTCACTCGAGAACACGCGAATCGCTTCAATTCCTCCTTGACCATCCTCGGCGGTGTTTCATCGCCCTCTTCCCTTCGCATCAGACGTGGTTACTGTTCTTCGTGCTCCTCCTGATGAAGTAAGTGACAAAGGACCGGGACTATACAGCTTAGATACTGATGATCCCGCGCGCACAGCTCGACCCTCTTCGCAGGGGATTTGATCCTGAACATAGACAACCCGGCGACGGAGTCGATACCCATCGGCACTAGAATCGCTCTTGCCTTCCTGTCAGCGGCGGCAGTCCGCAGTGCAGGCTTCCAGGGCGTTGCTGTGTCGTCTCTCGTCCCTGCCGTCCAGTATGCTCCACTTTCCCCGTCCCACGCATTGGCACTCACCGACCCCACAGGGTCTTGTACGTCATTATGATGTACATCGCGATATATCCCATCGCTATGAGGTACCTCCCAGCCACTGCGCATGTCTTCGCTGTGTTGACCACACATGTAGTGTTCGCGCCACAAATGTGTATGAGGAGAAGTCGCTTGGCATCTTCGACTCGGAGGAAGATCTTACGGAGCCTGAAGACGATAAGTCGAATCCTGTTGAACGTCGTGTTGCGATCTGGGGCAAGTACTTGATGCGCCACATGCGCCGGCAGCTGTCTTTTGGTGGGTCTAGTTCCGCATACACCCAGCAATTAAGCTGATCGATACACACTAGACATGTGGTGGTTGGCGCTGTCCTTGCTGCTCATATGCATCATCGAGGTATGTAGCTTTTCAGCAGTCTCTGGATGAGGTCTGACGTGAAATATAGCGTGACGGACTCATGAACCCGCAAAACGCGACGTGGTTCAACGTGTTTGCCGTTAGTAAGTTATCGCATTGATACATCACCACATGTGAAATCCTCTTCTAAATCTGAAACAGTCTTCGAGCTTGTCTCTGGGTACGGTACAGTAGGACTGAGCTTGGGTATCCCATATGTATGCGCCATCTCGTACGTCGTAGACGCTTTCTGACGTGAACCTGTACACAGGCGAACTACTCGTTCTCGGGTGCATGGCACACAATGTCAAAGCTCATCATATGCGCCGTCATGCTGCGGGGGCGGCACAGAGGTCTGCCTGACGCACTGGACAGAGCTGTACTCCTCCCCAAGGAGTTCGCAAAACATCCTAGCGCAGTCGCCCACCAGGATCCGCCGGATTCAGCGCGCTTGCATATGGCAAGTGCGATGCCTCAACTTCCGGAGAGGCCTGAGGCGCCGTCTTCCCCTCTCTCAGGAGTCGCCACACACGCGAAGGGCACGGGCGGTTCTTCGACCGGGAAGTCGGAATAGCTGGGTCATGGGCATGCGGGTCGACCGTCTTCTTTTTTGTGCATCATAAATATTCACTCTGTCCCTCTCCTCGTCTACTCCAATTTCTTCATATACCTCAAGGCAAACATACATTACCTCTAGAATGTAGCAGTATTTTCACCTACGTACACGTAGCATTTTGATTTGTTCTCCTACGCAAGCTATTTATAGTATGTTTTCGGTATCGATATCTCTGCAAGGAATGTAAACTAGGTATGATGATACTAGGCCTGATAATGTCTGTTCGTGATGAGCTCAGCCAAGCTACACGGAGGTTCCTGCCTCGGGAGCCAATATCGAGGATGACGCCCCGTTGTAGCTAAAGTGTACTGATCCACCTCCTAGTGCACCTACGCCGCTCTCCGTCGCCTTGAGCCCGTGTGCATCAATAGCCTAGAGGCCGTGCAACGGTCAATGTGTCTTCATCCTTCAGAAGTGGATGGCGTACGTACCTCCGTAGGGTTGCTCGTGATGAGACCGGTGGAGACGGCGGACAAAGGCACGGAGACCGGATCCGCTGCCAGACTGCGCCTCCGTAGGCCTTTGCGTGCGTTGAGAGAAGTGAGAAGCGCGTTCAACGTCACTGAGATAAAAATAAGTCTCATCTTTCGCGTTCAACAGGATGAATTGGCACTTGCACTTCGGGAGTAGGTAGTAGAAAATGACGTAGACGAAGTTGTGAGGCATGAGTGCGAACTAGGTGTGACAGAGTGTTGTCAGAGGGAAAAGAATGGGATCCGTGGCTACGCTTACTAGAATCAGGACTGTGATCGCACACAGGCTAACAGGTACTTGATTAGTTGTGGAATCAGAAGGAGAGTTCTACAATGATACCTAGTTAGAGCGCCTGTGTGTAGGCTGTAAAGCATCAGAACTCGAATAGTCGAATCCGTCCTGTGGAGACGTGTCGGTACCTCATTTATGACGCCAAGCAAAGAGAAGTTGCACACCTTGGGAATCCTGTACGACGCCGCCACAGCAGAACACAGAGCGATGTGGCGATGATCAAGTCTGCTACGACGCTTCCCGCAAACGACATGTAGATGAGCCACTACGATACAGCTCAATAATATGTCAATCCATGCGATCGCAGGCTTACTGCTATTGGACTGTTATCCGAAGGATTGTGAAGCTCCCGACTACGGCTTCATTAGTACATATCATACTGCCGCACGTAGAGCCTCGTGAACAATCCTTACGATCGAACCGTAAATGCTGCCACACGATCAACTGTGAACTAAGTTGTGGCTTCGCTTTGGTAGGTGCTCACCAATATTCCCGACTGTTATTTTTGATTGTGAGTATCCTCAAGCTTGCGGACGGACACAAGACTTACCGAAGTTGACTAGCGACGCAATAATCTGATATATGGCACCTTAACACTGGTCAATTCCATCGCGGAATGGTACGCATACTTACAATGGAGCCGACAATGAACAGGTTGCCTCTACTAACTGGGACCGAAGATCAACCTTCGTCATATAAAGATAATTGATCGATACTCACATATCCATATCCTGTATGTAAATATTCTGAAGCCCTAGTCAGCATAATCCGATCAGTCTATCGATTCTGGGAGACATGCTTACCCTCTTACAATAGCCTCCATTACTCCCTGTTTATCAAGTCTGAGTGTAAAATAACTAACTTGATATGTGCGTGCTTACTGTAGTCAAATAATATGTCTACGTTCAACGATTGAAGGTAGTCAGAGACAAAGAGTATGAAAGAGGTATCCTTACTGTAATGCTCCTATCACAAAGATCAGTGTTGGTTACATTTTAGTTGTTATGAAAAGTTCACCAAGGTGTGTCGTGGAGAATTGCGGTAGGGTTCGTAAAATTGGTGACAAGAAAGAAGTACGCAGTTCCGGAAATGGCGGCCAGATGTAATGTATCAAGGATCCTGAAAGCCAAAATGAGTAAATTCAGGATGCAGTACGATCAGCACTTGACTTACAATAGTGCGGAAACCTAAGCGACACGACGTCAGACTCGAAAGCAGGAAACGTCTGCAGATGAATGTGCGCACAGCAATTCTGAGAATCTTCTCTCTATATCGAGAGAAGTGATTATAGGTTTGAATGCCATTAACACCGTACAATCTAAGCGCACTGTTAATCAAGCCACCAAATACAAAGGCCATTACCCTACATTGCAGCAAGTACAACGCCTAGAGAATAGCGCCGTCATGCCTCATAAGCACACGCCGTACGACTGCAGGAAGTGATGCGGGGGCGTACCGATGAAGGCTGCTCCAAAGGTCGAATCTACATGAATCACAGGAGGGGGACTAGGTGCAACGCCCGTGCCAGCCATGATGCACGAAGCATGGGAGGAGATGAACGTAGGCCCGAAGAAGAGACAAGAGCTTACAGTCTCATTCAGACTATAAGGTAGTCCGTTGCCCGGAAGCCTGTCGCTATGCACAGCAGGAAGGCTCTACGACATCGTTTCCGGAAATCAGTTGCCCATGAAGATCACTTTGATCATATGCAAGTGTAACCATTCAATCCGGCTTTACAAAATTAAGCAACTCCCGGGACTCTTATGAGTAGAACGCCCTATTCATCTCAGGCAAGAACCACTCACCTGCCTGCAGACTCACACGTGGAGACATGGGAACACCGGTCACCGAAGCCTGATCAAACGGTAAAGCATCCATTGAGCCTCCGGGAAGTATGTACCGCAGTGAGGCTGTATAGTACGCGTCTCGCACTCAAGTCATTCATGGAAACTTGTCACCGGCCTTCAAATGCAGCGGTTGATATCACTGTGCATCGCAAAATGAGGTATCAACTGTCATCGAGGACAAGGAATACCATACGCGCGGAAATATAGGCCTGCTATCACCGACACCGATACGCGACGGCCTGTAGCGCAGGCATATGCCACAGATTCCCGCGGTGCGCGAGAAGGTTTACTGCGCCACGAGACCAGCATGTCGCGAAGCACCACTTCGTGGGAGACGTAAGAGCGAGCACGCACATGACACCACTCTCTCGAAGCGTGAATACTCATCGCCTCACTGGCAACAGGATAACAAAGGGACATCCTTGCGTGGCAGAAAGTCCTTGTGCGTCGGTGCATACGCCATCTGCATCGATCTTAAAACTGATATCACACAAGTGGACTGAAAAGTCCTGCGGTATGCACAGTTACTATGTCAATGACTCAAATATGGATGTTCAGTATATACTTCGAAAACTTACCTCAGTCCAACACGACGGCCCGGGAGGAAGGCTGTGGCCGTCTCTCGACAGTTGCAGGGTCCCAAGGAAGCCAGATAAATCTAGGACGGGCCCACCTGTATGCAGTACAAATAATCTCGCGCTCTTCAGTCTATGGTCCTATTGGAAGAAACAAACACAATAGAGGATCGAGGCGACTTGCAAGCTTGAAAACCGTGTCCTCCGCTGCGGCAGCGGCTCGCGCGGACGAGATCTGGCTTACATAATGCCATCAAAATGCCGCAAAAGGAACTGCAATGACAGGCGCCTTGTATTGCTGACCCGGCCGCCTCATTGATCTTTTGAGACCCCCGTCCATCTTCATCTACAGTACAGTACACTATCACCTCTTACGAGCAGGAAAGGTGCGGTCAAGGATATGAGTCATGTTGTATAGGGAAGACGGATCAATTCAACGCGGTTCTTCATGGTAAGATACGCGCTCTTCGCTCATTACTGGCAGATGCTCTAAATGCGATTGCCCTTTGAACAGTATTTACTAGTTCTACTCCAGAAGTCAATAATCTCAGTTAATCTACGCACCGCGCTGCGATAATTGTGATACCATAAAGGCAGCTGAAGATAGCTAGCTGTCGCGTAGTATGCTTCATTGATCGTATCTCATGGCTTTCGCGACTCTTATCTCCCCCTCATACGCTCTGGCAGCTACGCTGTCGGTATTCTTACGTTGACTTTGATATCATTGAGCATATGATACAGGATTCCGCGGGCGTTTTGGACGCTTCTTCGAGATCATGTGTTCACGTCTGCTGGTAGCGACTGCTCGGTAGTCCTTGGGTGGGCCGCATGGTGAGCTTTACATATAAAGCGGTGTGTTAACCCATGGTTGCAATATCTCCAGTTTGGCCGTCGAGATGCGCAGCTTCATAGCGAGTGTTCTTCTACTGGTTTTCTCGGTCTCGGAGGTGGCATCCCTATGGCCCATTCCACGTTCCCTCTCGACAGGATCTACAGCCTTGAAGCTGAGTCCCACATTCGACATAAATATCAATGTGAAGAACGCGCCTTCCGATCTCGTCAGCGCTGTTGCTCGTTCCAAGTCCTACATACAGACTGACAAGATGCAACGCCTTGTGGTCGGACGTGGTTCAGGAGACGAGAGTGCCGTTCAACAGGCGCATCAACTTGGCTCCCTTGCTCTGTCTCTCGCTCCAGGAGCGGAAGTAAAACCTATCGCTCAAGAGGCCATTGTGCCCTTAGGCTCCCGGCGGGAGGAGTACGTACTGCACGTACCCGCTGACGGTTCCGCGGCGACTCTGACCGCCAACTCTACATTGGGCCTTTTGCGGGGTCTTACCACCTTCGAGCAGCTATGGTACGACTTAGATGGACAGGCGACGTATACTATTGAGGCGCCGATCTCCGTCACAGACTCGCCTGCATACGTGGGTCACGTCTTCAGTGGCCGTCAGTATGTGCAGAACTGATGTTGAGTATTCTCCAGCCATTCCGTGGTTTCATGCTTGATACCGCACGAAACTTGTATGTCACTGATCATGCCCAGTTATACGTTGACTGAGAGAAGGACAGTTTCTCAGTTTCCGACATCAAACGCACATTAGACGCGATGAGCTGGTCAAAGGTACGAACAGGGCTATAGCCTGATTCTAACATGAAAGCTTGCCTGACACTCAACTCCCACGTAGATCAACCAATTCCATTGGCATGTGGTAGACAGCCAGAGCTTCCCGCTACAAATTCCAGGTTTTATGGATATTTCGGCGAAGGGCGCGTACTCAAGCTCAATGGTATACACGCCTGAGGACGTCCAGGACATCGTCACGTATGCTGGCGAGGTATGTGAGACTTTTTAGAGATATGTCAGAATCTCACTAATTAGGTCAGAGGGGTATTGATGTATTGATTGTGAGCATTTCTTTGAGTTCATGATCGTATGCGATCCTAGAATATTTCCAGGAAATCGACACTCCTGGTCACACAGCGATCATCCATCAAGCTTATCCTGAGCATGTGGCGTGCTTCGAAGGCTCACCGTGGGCCGTTTTTGCTAATGGTCAGTCTGTTCACTCTCATAATCAGCATATCATCTCATTTACGCTGACCCTCAACAATGACCAGAACCTCCTGCTGGACAACTACGGTTCGCATCCAGCAACACGACAAACTTCACAACGGAGCTGCTTGTGGCCGTCGCTAAAATGTTCCCGTCCTCGCTGATCAGCACCGGCGGCGACGAACTCAATACGGAGTGTTACGCGGACGATGCCGAGACGCAGCAGATCCTGAATTCCACGGGAAGCACGCTCGAGGAGTTGCTGAGCACATTCACTCAGACGACCCACGGAGCGCTGCAAGACCTTGGAAAGACGACGGTCGTTTGGGAAGGTTTGTTTGCAACGTACGGTGGCTTGTGATTATCTACTCATGGTGCCTGCAGAGATGGTGCTTGATTTCAATGTGACCTTGGCAAACGACACGGTGGTCATGTAAGCCTCTCTCCTGCGTTGCCTTAATTGACTCTAACAATGGCGTTGTTTTCAGGGTGTGGATATCGTCGGAAGACGCGGCTGCTGTAGCTGAGAAGGGTTTCAGGCTCGTGCATGCGCCATCAGACTATTTTTATCTCGTGAGTTATCGACAGACCGGATAGCGGCTTATATGAGCGCTGAGTGCTATCATCATACAGGACTGTGGTGCTGGAGAATGGCTGGGAAGCGACCCGGACGCGTAAGGATATCTTTGTCGTTATCAAGCATGTCTTAATGAACTCCCGCAACAGCAACAGCTGGTGTGATCCGTTCAAGACCTGGCAAAAGGCAGGATGGTGTCTTCTCGCAGGCTGAGTGGTCATGGCTTATGAGTTGTTTGCAGTCGTACACATTCGACCCACTTGCGAACATATCGGAAGCCCAGCAGTACCTGGTACTCGGCGGTGAGTCGCTCGCCACTCTTATTTCTTCCATGTCTCCAGTCGTTGAACGACACCGTTGTCTGCTCAGGTCAGCAACTCCTGTGGACAGAGCAGTCCGGCCCGGAGAACCTTGACTCCATTGCGTGGCCGCGCGCAGCCTCGTCTGCAGAGGTCTTTTGGACGGGCGCAACATTCCCAGACGGGTCTCCCCGCAATGTCACCGGTGCGCTGCCGCGCTTGCACGATCTGAGGTTCAGGATGGTGCAGAGAGGCGTGAACGCGATCCCGCTGCAGCCGCTGTGGTGTGCGCTTCGGCCTTCGCTTTGCAACCTCAACTCTTAGTCCTGCGAATTTGGCCCATGACATATCATCACAATCGTGTGGAACGACCAAGCTCGTCTGCCGTGATATTTATGATCTCAAAACAATATGTATGTTGGTGTACAGACTACAGAGTGCATCATACACCAATTACAACCTACGAGAAGGTATACGCATTATCATTAGCGTCCGTGGCACCGTACTCGTGAGTGTCCATAAAACAAAAAAGATCCTTAAATGCGCCGGTGGGTATACCCGCTACTGGTATCACTCCAAACCCCTTACGCGGTCAAGTCGCACACCCCGGGACGCAGCGCACACCACTCGGGCTGTAGGTTGATGGTTCTGAACGCCCCGCTGGCGCATGCGATACGAGACTTCGTGCAGACGC
>JANHOG010000776.1:0-11971 GCA_027627325.1 Phlebia brevispora
CGGGTGTTGTAAACAGGTACTAGCAGAACTGATTGGACTTTAGTGAGATGATGATTTAAGGCACGGTGATATCAGCCTCCATACCTCGACAAACATACAGCGCCTGCAAAATGCAGTAACTAGCTACGCAAGCTCATGGTTAGGATACAGTCGGGTGTCAACAATTTATGACTCACCCCTTCGAACACGGAACAACACTTGCAGTTTCAACAATGAATCATGGCTGACAAAATCAAGAATCTATTACAGACTCCATAGAAACGTTTAGATTGTCGTGTCCGCAACTCAACTTCAGGCACAACAGTCAGTTATAAAGATAGGTAAGTAATCGACAAGATATCACTTACAGTTCTCTCCACGCAAACGCTCTGACCGGAGAACCGTCAGCTCCGGAAATCTTCAGCGGCGCGATACATGCAACCCAACGGCCATGCCGAATTTCTTCCAGATTTGTGAGGTTTTCAGCAATGACGACGTTGGCAGAAAGCAAAATTTTATGAACTGTAAAGTCCATTTCGACGCTTTCTTGCGCCTCAGGATGAGTCTCGTCTGGACTCAGCGTGTCAATTCCGATGAACTGAACGCCCATATCTACGAGTCGCCGGGCAACCTCTCCGTCCAGGAAAGGATGGTGAAAATAGGCCTCCCTGCCCCAGTACTTCGACCAGCCGGTTTGAAATAAGACCATTGCCCCCTGCGAGATGGCGTCCCGTAAGTCGTCCTCCAAAGCCGATATGTCGGCCCATGAAACCCGTTCTCTAGGCTGTTTAGAGGTTACATCCACGACAAATACGGGGGCCTTGCAGCACGACAGCATGATATTATCTACCGTCTGCCCATCTTGGAAGAAATGGTAAGGAGCATCGATGTGCGTGCCTGAATGTGTTCCTAACGATAAAGATTGCACGTTAACCTCGTCTTTCTCAATCGTAAGAGCAGGACAACAGCTAAATTTCGGATCTCCGGGGTATGTAGACATTTTTGAGTCCAGAGAGTGCGATAGGTCGACAAACTGTGTCATTGTTCTATGCAGATAAATGTTAGATGTGGGTGCAGTGGTTTGAGGCGGAAAACACGGCGTCTCTGATCATATCGATATCGCTGAACGAGCGTCTGATGACACTCGTGATCGTTTATGGAAACTGTGTAAGATCGTCGCAATTTGGTAATTTGGACTTTTGCTATTCTACAGTGGTCATGCACTTCGAATCGATGTGAGAAATTCATGATGAACATATTGTTATTGTGGAAGGACGGTGGTATAGTAGGATCAGTCCCGTCACGACCGTCACATCTCCGGATAACTCAGAACTAGTATTCCAGGAAGGCTTTCAGCGTGTCTTTCAAGGTTATCTGTATAAATACGTACGTTGCACTGAGCCGTGCAATCGCCTTTTGTCGGTGCACTACAGCAGCAGTATTCTTCTCCCCTCTTCTCCGTAATATCGCGCTCATAAACCCACGGCCCTCCATCTTGTCGTTTACTAGTCAAAGGGCATATATCGCTGGGAGACCACGTGCAACAATATGCATTGGATCCGTGAATAACAGAGAGAGCGATAAGGAAGGCAACGACGAGCTTCATGGATGGAGAGAATAAGCGAGAAATAGACGAGCCAGCAATGTTGAGGGCATTGCACCTGGATTCGTGGTTTTATATCATACTGCGCGTTATAGAACTGTCACTCTGCTTTACGCCCTGTGACCGGGGTGATGAGATCCTGTCGCTAATTTGCAGCGATTTACTGTTATTTGACCATTTGAAAATGACATGCGACACTTCTGCTCAAGCGACTATGTATGGGCCGAAATCATCATTCCTCTGATTCGCGCGGTATTGCAATGATGAGTGGAGTGGGCTCCTCAAAGAATGAACACAAGGCTCCGAGTCTGCTGATCTACCGGGCTGTAACGCGCTACCACTATATTGCAGGAAGGCACATTTATCACGGGAAAGGACATGATTGTTGTCATCAGACTAATGTTGTCCTTCAGCATTGGCCGGTCGTCTCTATTCCCTGCTTGAGAGATAACAATACAATTTATTTGGAATATGAAAGGCTCGTTCAACTCTGTGCCTGACACCTCTTGGGATCGTGCTACTAGAGATCAATCCACTCAGTCGACTGTTGTTCCGCAGTCACTCGGTGCCATCCATAGTAACAGCGGCCCCTGTTTCTCCCACATTTCTGACCACTACAAGGGAATTTGCTATGAATTTTACATTTACGAATCAGTATAGGAGCTGTCAGTGAGCTCGGTAGCTACTCACACCGCAAAGACCACCAGTGGGGCACAAATCGAGGGACTCAGCAAAGCAACAGCAATACAGCACGCGCTCTGCTAATATGCCCCTCGGTACGGTACGCCGTGCAGGTCCCAGATTTACAGGACACTCTCCAGGGGAGAAATAGCAGCACACTTCTGCACTTGCGTTCGGAAAAAGCGTCAAGACGGCGAGAAACGATATGAGAGCGAGTTTCATTACGTGGTCAGATTGATGTGGTCCGGTCTGCGTCTGGAGACGTCCCGTAGGACTTTAGCTACAAGCTTTATATCCGATTTAGGGGCGCTGCTACCAGGTCACGGTGATTGCTCCTTGCACAGAGACCGAAGAGTACAAGGCACGGGCATTCAGGAACATGGTGTACGTCAATCAGATCAATGGTCTGTGGAACCTGGGTGTACAGTCGCTCATATTTTAGCAATCAGTTACGTACAAAATCAAGTGGCTACGACTCGTTTTGATTGGCACTGACAGCACTACCGGAACGCGATAGTTCGAGCCCCGAGCTCTTCTCATCGAAGTCTGTCGCAGGAAGTATGAAAGACGAACGTGGACGGTGGTGAACGAGAGACCTACCATAACTGCGACATCGGCATTGCGAACTTTAAGTCAGAGTGACAGGGCCCGTCTCCTGTGAATGTCGGGTAAGCAACCCACAATTTATCAGAGCGAAACGCTGACAACGTAGCAAAGCCCCCCCGGTGGGCAATCCTCTTGAGTAGGCTTGGAGCAGCAGCAGATTTGGTTTCTCTCCGCAAGGATACCGCGAGGAAAAACAGGACTGCGCTCTTCCAATTCGCGTTCCGTGAGGGGACAAACACCGCTCGACCAGAAGCAACAGTAAGCACTGGCATTATGAGCGAGTAACAGAAGGGCGAAATAAGATGTGATAATGAGCCTCATGCTGAATCTTTGGCGCTGATAAATCTTCGTGCTATGAGGACGTTCAGAGCCAACATGGGACCTTAAGTATAGGAGCTGGGCTGTTATGAGCCGCCAACAGATCGCAGTGCGCCACCGCCAACGGTCGAACGTAAAGCGGCGCAACAGGTGGCTCTCCATTGCATCTGAGTGTGCGGGACAAATTGTTAGTGAATTGTGAATGCGCCTACATCATTTTTGGATTGTCAGATGACACTCGGGGATGTCTGGCGTACCTCCCGTTAGTATGCCAAGCAATGCAAATCCTATTAGCGTATATGCGTGAGCAAACGGGCAACAGCTAACGAGGACTAGTTTTCGATCATACTGATGAACACTTCAAGAAGTGGAAGATACAGTATCCCATGCCATCACGGGGAACAAAGGAAACACGATTGGCTCTACTATGCCTGTACTCAAAACGCACTGTGGCCTAGCCTTGCTAGAATCAATGGAGGCGAATGCACATCATCATAAGCATGAGGACTAACCTGAACCTGTGATATTGTGAGGACTTAAGCTAGAGAGATCGGTGGAACTATTCTCTCCTGTGGTACTCGGGTGAGCAGATTGCGATACGTGGCAGCAGGAAGCGTACTTGGCAAAGGTCACTAGTCGGACATTCCTCCAGCGTAGGCGCACTGCAGCAACAAATCTGAGTCCTCTCCGCAATGACGCCTCTGGGCACAGCTGGACTACGCTCCGCTAAGGGGCAGGCAAAACCCCAGTAACAGCAGACTTCAGCATTGGCGTGCTGAATGAGAGCCAGAAGCGCAAGAGACGATATCACGATGAGTCTCATGGTGCAGACGGGGCGATGGTAGACTTCCGCGCTATGAAACTGTCAGAGCCAGCGAGGCGCCTTATATATGAAAGATGAATCGTAATTACCGACGGCTGACAGATCGCAGTGTTGCGCCACCAGCAGTAATCGCGCGTAGAGCGGGGCCACCAGTGGCTTTACAAAAGGCTGTACCTAATTGCGCCAGACAAGCTGTCAATACACTATGAATGCGCCCCATATTGCCTGCTTGATAGGATCAGATGGCATTCGGAGATAGGTAGCGTGCGTCTTACCGGTACGACAAGCAGAATAATAATCTTTCGAGCGTACACCGCGGGTGGAGAGTCACGGCACGAATGAACGCACAGAGATTAGTTCGTTAGCTTTGTTGCAGAACATTTCAAGGAAACGGATCCTAAATATGAATCGGTGTGATGATCAGCAGAAATGCATCCAGGACCATGTTACCTCTCTGCACTTGCGTACGCGAAACTCGTTGCGTTGATAATCGTATTACCACGATTCATCCACGCGATTATCATCATAAGTTGAACCCGAAACCAATATGGATGCTATGATATCAACTCTCGAGCCAGAGACGCAGGTGAACTACTCCTGCAACGATCGAATGAGTCGACTGCAGTACATGACAATGGAAGACTTACTAGGCAATCCCCATTGGCTGGGCATTCTTCCTGCGTAGGCGCACTGCAGCAACAAATTTGGGCCCCCTCCGCAATAACGCGATGAGGTATGACTACACTACGCGATGTTAGGGGACAAGCGGGACCCATACGACAGCAGACGTCAGCAGTGGCATACTGGATGAGAGCCAGTAGCGCGAGAGATGGTATGAGAGTGACTTTCATGGTGCAGACGGAGCAAGGGCAAGGCTTGTGCTGTGGAAGGATCAAGGTAAGCGGCGTGCCTTATATGTAAAGGGCGAATTATAATCGCTCACGGTGAACAGATCGCAGTTGCGCCAATATACGAATGCGCCTGAGACCTGATGTTGGAGGGCGGCAGAGTCTGTTGGTTAGGCGCGCACGTCGTCATTTGCTCTTACAGGGTCGTACGGCTTCGGGACATTTCAGCTGCATTACTATGATCATCAAACAGCACAATGATGCTCCAAGCCTCCAACCGTTGGTCAGTACACACATATTTATTTGAGCTGCCGACTCTGTCAGCATGTAGGATAGAAAAAAAAAAGCGAATCAAGGCAGTCTTATATCATAATAAACAGACGAAGCACGTACAGAAATAAAAGGAACAAGATATCATTCTAGTGACCAAAGATCGCCGCATTAGCGTTGATATAGTCGATCTGTGTCTTGTGATAGTCATCCGGAATCATTGTCATGTTGGATGAGAGTTGCAGGACGGCCTGCATAAAACAAGATATCTCAGCGAGAGACATATAAGCAATAACACGGTGAACATACAGGCTTATCGCTGTCGTACGGGTCCCAATGAATGCCTGTCACAGTAGCAGTGAGTATCGCTTGTTTGACAGAAGGGATGTATCAACATACGAGATGACAGGCCAAAGCCATCGTTCGGATCTAAGGTCGTGGCAAACGAAACCCAGTAGTCCAGCACGTTGAAGCTCAGCTGTATGTCGGGTACAGCCCCGGTAAGCACTTTATCGCCGTAGGTATATCCTATGTCGGATTCGTGCTGAACTGCACAGCAACAGTGTTAGCTACTACTCAGCTTGTTCGCATGAAGGCGACATACCACCAAAGAACAGCTGGCTCGGGGTCGCAGCGCTGGCTTGGGTGAAAAGATACCCATACGTTTTGACGCCAGCCTTGGTGGCCGCCTGGATCCAAGCGCGCCGCAGAGCCTGGAAAGCAAGGTCCCCGACAATGGCGGCGACACGTTTGAACCCTGGGTTCAGACTGAATGTGTTGTTGCCTGTTCCGTACGGAGAGCCCAATGCCGGGTTGTCAGGATAAAGGGCCAGCAGGCTGTTGAGAGCCGCCTTGTATGCAGCGCTGGGATTGGGCATGTACGGCTGGTCTTCAGTTTCTATGAACTTGATAACTTCAGCCTCGTCCGTGAAGTTCACGTTCCTCGGTGTGAAGTTCGTGCCTGCGAATAATACCATGAGATTCATCGAGAGCGAAAACTAGCGGCCAGATACCTTCGTCGAGCACAGTGCCCGCAATGAACGGCACATGCGCAAAGCGTCCCTCGGCCAGCAGCCTGAAAGGAAGGTCCGGGATCACGCCGTTCTCCCCGTCAATTACCGGCGCGAAAGGCATCTGCGGAATGGATCCATCATAGCCCCAAGACGCATTCGCCGCCTCCCACGACGTCAGCAGCGTCGACAAGTTCGCCTGGCGTAAACAATCGAAGGTGCTATTCGGAGATGCTCCCGCACATTCAGGCGTCGCGTTAGCGAAGGTATCCCATGCCGGCTGACGCAACTCAGGTCCGAATAAGGCGATAGAAGCTTGAGAGCCGGACTGCATAATCTAGCGGCGGCGAAATAATGGTGAGATATCGAGAACGTTGATACGGGTGCATGACACCAACCGTAGCGTGAGCATAGTTGGCAAGGTTAGTGTTGAGGTAGTGGAGCGAGATAGAGATTGCGCCCGCATCCATACCGAACAACGTGACCTGCACATAATAGCGCTTAACGAGACCGTTTACACAGAGTGCGATGAAGTATACCTTCTTCGGATCTCTGCCAAATGCAGCGATATTAGACTGAATCCACTCAAAGCCCATAATCTGGTCCTTCAAACCGAGATTGAGAGCGCCGCGCTGGGCAGCCTCTGCACCCTGTGGGAAGCCGAACGGTCCGACGCGGTAAAACATGTCGACATGTATGATAGGAGTGTCCTAAACGAAGCATTCAATGCAAAGAATCTACGAGATTGGCTGGATTGCATACCCGAAGTACGCTATTCAAGACGACAAGACTTCCATTCCTAGCCTGTCCCTCTACAAATTGCACGATATGAGCTGGAATGTGAACGACGAAGAAGTTTGATTTCTCACCTTCAAAGAAGCCTTGGAAGAGCCAAATCATGACGGGGAGCGGACCAGCAGGATTGTCAAGTACTGGGCGTACGATATTGACAGTGAGACAATCTTCAGATATCCCGACATGTGCAGGGTTCTGCGCCCATTTATCAGTAATGAGCTAGGAAGGTGTGTCATAGCACATAGGGCAACGTACCACTTGAGGGCACAAGGCACCGAACTGCGACGCATCGAAGGTCAATGTGTTCAACGACCTAGGTTGCGAGGAAGAAAAACGCGGCGCATATGCGTAGGGAATATCTGGGATATCAGAGACCTTTAGTAGATGTATCATAAGCACGAAAGCAGCTCTAAACTCACTGCCAAAGGCTTCTTGCGGGAAGTTCAGCAAGCTGAATGAACGGCCCTCCAAGATAGTGCCGTTCAAATCAACCTGAGGAGCCGCAATCGAGAACGCGACCAAGATATTGAGAGATATGAATTGAGCAAGATACATCGGTGTGCAGCGAAGAGAAGAAGTCAGAACGTGATGAGCCATCTTCACTGCCAGCAAGCCCGTATTTATATGTCTTACCTTAGCTGTACCGAGACAGAAATGTAAAGACCAGTCTATGTAAATGTCAATGCATGCAATATCCACGGCACCGACCTGTATTCGACAGGCTGCAGTGGCGAGTACAGCCTCGCTCAATTCGAGTACCTATGGACCACCTAATTGGTGACCTCTCATAGAGTTGCAGAGCGCCTCGTGCTGCGCTGTCCGCACACAAATGTCCATCGATGTGTGACTGTCCGGTTGTAGTCGGCATGAATAAGCTCAAAGGAACATGTCAGAAAAAGTACTATCAGCTGTGATTAATATTGTCAATGGCATGATGAACGACAGTGCAGTATTTTACTCACATGCGGTTATTGTGTAGATAGGTATTCGCACCATATATTCAGTGCACTAATCCAATGCGCGTCAGCCACATCATTGTAGTGTTCATCCTCAACCTCGGAAGGGTTCAAGTTCAAGTTCAAGTTGGTCGTCGCTTCGCTCTACGTCTTGGCATTCGATGAACAGACGCCAAGGCACTAGGCACAGGTTTACGGCGTCTATCAGTGCGCAGTACCAAATAGGCATGTGCTGTTGTTGGGGCCGGTCGGAAAGTCTGTGGCGAAAGACCGCGAAGTCTGTCTCCTGTGCAACGAACGTGCAAATACAGAGTAATTTTTACGAAAGGTTCAAGGCTTCTAGCAAGTGATTCCCTCCTTACAACAATGCTATAAAATGTCTCATTTTCCAACTATGATCGGCTATCGTCATTCTAGACTGAGTGAAAATTCAAAACTCAGGGAGCATCTAACGCACACTGTTCAATGTAGGGCAGTTAATTAACGCTTTGGTTAAGTCTCGTTTGAGGCTGTTCCCAGTTCTTCCGTGTGCACTATCGCTCTTTCTCGCTCCGGAGATCATAGAACACATATGCGGAAAAGACTGTGAAGCTACTTGTCTTCCTACTCGGACCCAAGGCACATCATATGATGCGCGCAGCATCTTAGTAAAGATTGACATAGAACCTTTCTTCAAGTAGCTTATGAGCGAGCAGCAAAATCCCCTCACCTATTCCAGGCCGATCAGGGCAGCAGACAATATATCCCGAGATGAATTGAAGATTCCAGTCGTCGGTATAGTTCACAGACCGGGCCATTTCGTATTCCAGAGGTATAAGGCAACTATCAGAAGCTCCATGCTACGATATCGTCGTGTCAGTCACCAGTCGCTAATCTCTGGTAACAAACGAGAGTCTGACCATTGCTTCACCACCATCGTAACTCCCTGACTCACAAAGCCTTTCATGATTTGTGCATCGAGACCCTGATATACGCCAGCCGTGCCCTCGCGCTGAAGGGCCCTACGCCATACGCTGACCATGTTTTCGTCTTCGCCGTTCCTTCTGTGCATTTGAAGCCGGGTCTTCGCAAGTATGAGTGGGTATAGGAGCACGATTGCAATTGAGTTTGCGCAGGCGGCGCCGATAAAGGCAGATACAGCGTTGGGCGTAGCCAGTTTCTGACTGCGAGTCTGTACGTGAGCTCCACGTCTGAAAGCATAGCGGGCGGTAGCCTTGCGGTATATCTGAAATAGAAACAAGGTTATGGCAGGATTGAGACACAGAGGCACTGTAGCCGTGAAGCCTGTCGCACAATTGGTTCAGTTGCGATCCAAATATACCGTAGATATAAATCCCGTACCGTCCCAGAAACCTTGCAAGCCTTCGTCTTCATAAATCTTCTTCACGGTGAAAAAAATGCCCCACGGTCTACGCGCACGGTCCGCTTCTCCAGTATTATCTTTCACCGCATCCAGATTCCCCTCCTCGTCTTCTCCCTCTGTTTCGGTCTGCAGGCGGACAGTTACCAGATTCAGTGGCGCTGCGATCGCACGACTTGCAACGCCCGCCAAGAATCCGACACCGAGTTCTTCAGAAACGTCGAGTATTACAGGAACGCCCTTATTTTTGATCGACTGCGGAGGGCTAATACGGACCTTACGTCGTACAAGGAACGAGCGGAAGATTGTGTAGAAATAAAAATACAGAAAGCTGTGCCGTGTGTCAAATACAATCATCTGCGCAAAA
Organism: Phlebia brevispora; assembly: GCA_027627325.1. Taxonomy (NCBI): domain Eukaryota; kingdom Fungi; phylum Basidiomycota; class Agaricomycetes; order Polyporales; family Meruliaceae; genus Phlebicolorata; species Phlebicolorata brevispora. Next base: position 9,617 of record JANHOG010000776.1, read on the forward strand.
AAAAGTTGACAACAATCTTACTTGGATAGAAATGTGGCAGCCGTATCTGTTACCAAGCCGTCATAAAGACCTTTGCACCCCTCTGTTCGTAGGATGTGTTGCAAGGTGAACAGTATCCCTCTAAGCCCTGTGTCGGTGATTCAGTGCTTTTTGTCGTCATAACGCCCGCATGTTCAATAACGCACCTCGCAGTTTCTTCGACGAGGTTGTCTGCAACCTGGTTGCGACCAAGTCCAGAGGATAGGCTATCGCATTGGCGGTCGCGCTACCTATGGCTCCTGAGAACGCTTGAACGAGCGGTGGAAGAGTAGAAGTCATCTTGAGGAGTAAATATGTATTGCAGAAAGTATGTCTTAGGGACGGAATAGTGAAGAATATGGTCGACGTAGGAGCTGAACCTGTTCTCCATCGCGAGACGCTTCAACATATTCGAAGGAGCAGAGGAGGAGCGACGCGTGACGTCACAAATCCAAATTCTCATTTCTGACACGGTCACCTGACAATTTATCATGTGATTTCTCCGCCTATCCGGGGTTTCCGGAGTCCCAGCGTCTTTCGGCTTTACGGTTCTCATGAATTTCTGGTTGAATTACCCCAGATTTACCCCAAAGCTGCTCGGGGAGGTGTACCTCTCTCTCCTTCCACTCCCATCTCAACCTACCACTGAACACACAGTATGTCGGTCATAGCTCACGGTGTGCGCACTCTTGGAGTGCTTGGCGCGGGTCAAATGGGTGAGTTTTCAATGTGAAGTCCGCGGACATGGCACTAAATCGTTAACACTTGAATGTGGGGAAATAGGTCTCGGTATAGCATATGTGGCTGCACTGCGAGCTCGTGTACCAGTTCTTCTGCATGACCGCTCACCTGTCCAGATTCAGAAGGGTCTTGCCCTGATGGACAAGCTCCTTGAGAAGGACACGGCAAAGGTGTGTCTCGCACAGCATGTTTCGAGGGCTTCGTCTATTTATTTGGACAAACTACAGGGGAAGATTACTAGTGAAGAGGCAAAAGAAGCCAGGGCACGAGTCACTGTCGTCTCTCCAGAGCAAGGGCTTTCCGGCTTGAGGGACGTCGATATGGTTATCGAGGTGCGCCGACCGGTACCTAATTCTGCAGTCGACTCGTGATATTTACCGGCACTCAGGCCGTGTCGGAGAACCTCGAGCTCAAGAAGGCCATCTTCCGCAACCTCTCGGCAGAGCTGAACCCCAGCGCCATTCTTGCCACTAATACATCCTCTATCAGCATTACCAAGATTGCATCCTCAACTATCCCTGATGGTCAAACTGCGGCCTCTGAAGCAGGCCGAAGGAGCGCAAGTAGGGTTGTTGGTGAGTTTCATACAAATGCTTGTTATTCAATCGTTAGCACCCCAAAAAGCGTGATCGGTATGAAACTCGTGTCTGCCATCGAGGGGTACTCACATCCATTCTGTCTAATGGTGCGCCCAAGCGCAGTAGGACGGGGCCTTCAGAGTCCTCACTCCACTACCCTTTTCCTTTTTACTTTCACATCCAACTTCGCATTCAATATTTGGCTGATGATCGCACTCTTAATGCCATGCAGGACTCCACTTCTTCAATCCAGTGCCCGTAATGGTGCGCGCGCGTCCATTTAAGTTTCCTTTAGCTTGTTCCCCTGGTATTTGCAAATTAAGCGCACTAGGGCGATTACGCCTGCCGCCACGGTGTGTTCTCACACCGTTTATATACTCACAGGGCCTTGTGTTGAACGGCTCAGCAGACGCGATGAGCGTGTCCATCTTATCAGTGATTAAGATCTTTATGCCCAATATCGCCCTGCAGCTGCACGCCGCCAAACCGATCGGAAGCAGTAGCTGCGCGCTCAATGCCCACAGTGCTAAAGCGTTTCGGGCGTGCCATTAATATCGCTCAGCTGCTATTCCTTCAGCCCTATTCACAGAACGGCGCAGTACCCGAACTACTATACTGATGCACGCTTGGTCCACAGAGACTCGTCGAACTCATTGCTGCGCTCCAAACATCAAAGGAGACGCATGCACGCGCTAAGGCATTTGCGGAGGCCTGCGGGAAGGGTGAGTCTCATTTCCGGTCAATCCGCCATGCGCCCTAGGCGGGGCTGCCCTCCAGCGAGCCTTGCCTTCTACGGTATGCCGCCAGTGTGGTTCTAATGGCCACTGCTCTGGGTCTGATTGAGCCACCTTCGCAAGCTCATATTGAGCACTGCGCCTGTGTTGATGAGCTTCCGACTGCGATGAGGCGACGTCTCCTGACCTACGGTGCGGCCAGCCGTACAACACGCCGCTTGCCTGCGTGCCCTCGGCCCACGAACCCCTTCGCGGGTCGTACCGCTCGGTTTCTCATGATTTCG
>JANHOG010000777.1:0-11966 GCA_027627325.1 Phlebia brevispora
CGAAGGCGGTGACGCTGTTCAGAAGGCCGTCGAGATATGGAAGTCGCTTGCGAACATTCATGATACGATGCGAAAGAAGTGCGTTCCTTGTTCTGCGTTGTGAAAGCTCCTGGCTGCTAACGCTGCGCTTCAGGTACTGGGAATACCGGATCAAAGAAGCACTCGCTGCAAATAGCTCTGCAAACAAGTAAACAGATGCTACATCCTACAGACGCCCCCTTCCACGATGATGGACTTCAATAGAGGCCTTACGATGCAACTTGTATTATAGCAGAATTCATGTCTTGATGGGCAACGAATATCGAAGCATTGAAGTCGACCCAAGTGGCACATGGAAGATAGGCTGATTTACATTCATTCGATACAAAAAGCGGACACGACAAAAGAATCACGATCTCCATACCTATGTCTTCCACCCATGCTACCAAGGATTGTCATTCGATCTCATGCCCGTCATCTCGTATCCTAAGTGGTCAAGGGGCGTATCTTCTGGCACGATTGGAGAAGGCATGATGGACCATCGGATTGTATCTTCAAACCTTAATTGTCCGCGAGGCTGATTGCGGAATACCTGCTGCCAGGGCCCATTTGAAGACGATGGATCGAGTGAGTGTTTTCAGTCTCCACATGGCTATAGAAGCGAATTGTGCTACTGTGGGACGCGCTCTATAGTAAGCATCGCCATCGTTGAAACCAACTGTCGTGCGTTCCAGTGGTGGAGGTGTACTTCGGAGTCGTGAGGTGCGTGGGACCGGGAACTGAGACAGTCCCATTTTCACAGCCGACACACTGCCTCGGACCTTTGCGTGACATGGACTGGGACTCGACTCGGAGTTGTAAGTAAAGCGTCCTCTTGTTGGCGTTCATGACAGATTGAACTTTAACTCCAAAATTCTACAAGTATGCAAAAGATGTCGCGCCAGGACACAAAGCGTAGACTCCGTCTTCTCGTCCTACCGCAGCGCTAAACGCTCTCATCTGTTGCTGCGTCTTTACCTATAACTTTAAAGTCGCTCAGATCGCAATGTCACTGAATCTCGGGGGAAGTCAGCGTGGGACTAAAGGTAAAGACGAAACGGTCAGCATTCTGGACATGTCACATGCTGAATATTGCTGATGACGTATCGCGTATAGGCCACCTCTGAAAACAGTAGTAGCTGGAATGCCGTCGAGAAATCGATGCTCAAGTATGATAGTGGCATGATCGAGGACTTCGCAGACGACATCAACACGCTATTGGTCTTTGTAAGTACTAGCTCCGTACTTATCAGGCCTGTGATGCCTCATTAAAGCCACCGACATAGGCGGGTCTCTTCTCTGCGGTCGTGACCGCCTTCGTGATCGTGTCGTATACGATGCTTCAGCCGGATAATACGCAGCTATCCGTGCAGCTCCTCTCAGTTCTAGCTATTCGCGCTGGAGGCTCTACAGGCTCCAACTCGTTCCTCAACTCCACGGCCGCTACTTTACCGTCTTCTATCATCTTCCGCGCGTCAGCCGCCGCCATCTCCATCAATGCCCTCTGGTTCACAAGCCTTGTTCTGAGCCTTGCTTCTGCACTTTATGGCATCCTCGCGAAGCAATGGTGCAGGGAGTACCTGAAGTGGAATGCCGTTCTGTCGGATCCCAGCGAGAACGTCCTCGTTCGTCAGATGCGAGTCGAAGCGTGGATGCAGTGGAAGGTACCACTGCTCATCGCTGCGATTCCTGCACTGCTGGAAGTCGCGCTGATTCTCTTCCTATCTGGCATGATCATATTCTTCTGGACTTTGGAGACCACGGTGGCGGCCATACTTACCGCCCTCATCGGAATATTGCTTGCTGTGGCGGTTGCGGTCACCATTCTTCCCGTCTTTGCCCCTCATTGTCCTTACCGGTCAACAACTGGATGGGCGCTTTTAAAGTGCTGGAATTTTTTTGTTCGTGTCTGGCGGAAGTCACAGTTGCCGGATAATTGGCGAGGACGGGAACTAGAGGTGCTCAATGGTGTTTCGCAACTTACACAGAGTATAGATGGATTGGGTTTCTCTCCAAGTTACTTATCAACTGCCCAGGCTGCTTACGCTCGAAGCACCCAAGTCGGAATCCGTCTTCGCGCCTTGTCCTGGACATATCAAGATTCTAGTAGTAGCAACGCGCAGCTCTCAGATGACATCATGAACTGCATCCCATCGTTTCACGACACCCCCTCAGGCATATCCGACTCTCCTACACTCAATCTTTTGTCCAGTTTACTGGCCGTGTCCACCATATGCGGGACTGAACTTTCTCTTCGTGAGGCTTTCGGTGATCCCTTCACCAGTGAATTCCGTCTCTGGAGTGTTGAGATGGGGAAATTTGTTGCATCATATTCATTCCGCACCCCGGATGCCGAATACCATCAGTTCGGGTCCCCATCCCCTTTCTTATCCCATCCCTTGATTTGTACAGGAAACAACAGTGAAGCATACCTATGGCCTGCCCGCCGTCTGCTGATGGAGGATCTCAGACGTGCACTGCCTGTCTCCAGTGCCGACTCGTGGTTCCAGGAGGACAACAATGCGAGACTGTTGGTTCTCGTCCTTTGTCTTCTTCGCAGTCACGGCACATCTGATTCTGCGGAATACTATACAAAATGTCGACTAGACCTCATCGATATTATGTCGACTGCGTACAGGGCTCTGGGCCCTATCAAAGCTGCCTATCAAACCGGCGTCATACCTATGATGATGGAAGTATTGTGCTTGAGTGTCCACCGTATTAGTGTGGATATCCACACTTACCACGTATTTGACGGTACGCTGGCCCCTTTCTCTGTCTTGCCCACAACTTGCTGAGTAACGCTGAAATGGCTTCGTAGAAGGCCCTCCATATCTCTCCTATTTTCCTCCCATTATGACTTTTGCTCTGGAAGTATTCAGACAAAACCAGGAGTATTCACGACCAAATGAGCGTCACCTCTTTGTGATGGCTGCAGACGCGGTACTGCGGTACTTGATCGACGACAGGAGGAAAGCTAAGGTGGTCATCTCGGAGTTCACCACAGAGGAGTCCGAGGCTGTGGGCAGGGTATTTATTGCCATGACTGCTGCCGCGCAAATATCGCTGGATAAAGGATATAAGAATTTTGGAGCCTACGTCCATCTTCCTTGGTTGTCTTCCTTGATCCAACTATTCGACAATCGCTGGCCTCATAGTATCCGGCGTCATAACACGCTCAGCCTGCCTTTGGATGCGAAAACTGGTATTATCTGGTTGCAGGGGATCGAAGACACTTTCCTACAGCTCATTTCGCTTCTCCAGAAAAACGTTGAGGCTGGTCTTATCACTAGCAAAAACAGACTCGTCGGGCTTGACTTCCACACACTTCTCACAATCGTTGGATCCCCAAAATTACCTCCTGCATCACAGTACGATTTGTCTCGTGCTGACTCGATGTTTTCCACATTCTGCACTGAATTAGGGATGCACGCGGAGGTACGTATCATCGTGCGAAGTTAATCGCAGTGTCACAGTATCATCAACTCACTCATTATGATACCATAGGCTACCCAAGTTTTGCCCGCTGCTGCTGAACCTACGCGAGACGGAGAAGGGTGTACTAGTCCGAAGTTATACAACTAGAAAAAAGATTTCCATTTTCCTGAGTTGTGTTGTTACGTCTCAGCCTGCACAGTTCCTGGATACTATCGCCGAGGCTGTGAATTGTCCTTTGGGCGCCAATGTGTGATGAGGGTAAAGCGCCTGATGCGGCGGCCCCGGGCCGGGTCCTGCCAGTGGACCTACCCGCAGTGGACCAGGGTGCATGCTTGCTTGCGTACTTGGAGGCTATCCACCGCCTTAGCAGAACGATTCAGACTCCATCCGTCTGTAAGTCTTTCTGCTACTACCTGAGAGATTCATGAGCATCATACAGAGTCATTGTCCAGAATTACAGCCTGAACGCAAAGATTGCAACCCCCCGAAAGTCGCTATGCCATTAAGTGTGGGACGTCGACGGCGTAGTAGGGATGGCGAAGCTAAACATGGAAATAAGGTACGTTGAATTGAACATACTAGCCGTGTCAATGCAACATATAATATTGTGACTGGCCTATGATATAGATGAGTGCACCAACTGGTTGGGCTGCTGTCGAGGAGTCCACGCTCAGCTACGACGATGAAATGATAAGCGACTTTGCTGATGATATTGATACGCTTCTGGTATTTGTACGTCTCCAGTTTTACGCTGTTGTCCTCACTATGATCTAATAATCTCACACATAGGCCGGTCTTTTTTCTGCGATTGTGACTGCTTTCGTAATAGTATCGTTTGTGATGCTTCAGCCCGATAACACGCAACTATCTGTACAACTCCTTGCAGTTGTAGCTATTCGTTCCGGAGGCTTTCCGGGATCGGACTCGTTCTTAAACTCTACAGCTGCTACCTTGCCAATTTCTACCTCGTTCCAGGCCCCTCCCTCTGCGATCGCAATTAATGCCCTTTGGTTCACCAGTCTTGTTCTCAGCCTCGCATCTGCTCTGTATTGAATCCTCGCAAAGCAGTGGTGCAGAGATTACCTCAAGTGGAACGCTGTTTTCTCAGATGCCCGCGAGAATGTACTAGTCCGCCAAATACGATTCGAATTGTGGGAACGGTGGAAGGTCTCAGCATTCATCGTTGCAATTCCCGCACTACTAGAAGTTGCACTGGTCCTATTCCTGGCTGGAATGATCATTTTCCTCTGGACTTTGGAGAGTACGGTGGCCATCATCCTCACCATCATCATCGGGCTGTCGCTTGGCGTCGCTCTCGCAGCCACCGTACTTCCCGTCTTCTACGTTCACTGCCCTTACCGAACACCTACTGGATGGGCTTTTCTCAAGTTATGGAAGCTGGTCTGTCGTCTCTGGCAGAAGTCAGAGCTGCCGGAAGATTGGCGGAGGCGAGAATTGGAGGTTCTCGGGTGGATCCCCTCCATTACGGTACCACTCGATGGTGCGGTTTTGGGTTTTTCAGTGTCCGGTTATTCGGATTCTGTTTGGCCCTCAAGCATTCAAGTTGGCATCCATCTTCGCGCATTGTCGTGGGCATATCAAGGCTCAGGAGGCACAAATCTAACAGACGATATCGTGGAGTGTGTTTCATCTCTGCACAGCGACTCCACAGGTCCATTTGATCCCGCTTTAAATCTACTATCGTCTTTCTTGGCTTTATATGTTGTTTCTCCAACTGGACTCGCGTTTGAAGAGGCTTTCATCAACCCTCTGTGTAGACGACTTTCCCTTCCAAATACATGGGGTCTCACGGTTTCGTATACATTTCGCATCGCAGACGACGACTACTATCGAAACGACTACCCACCACCCTTCTTACATCATCCTTTTCTTCCCACGGAGAACAGCAGCGACACACACCAATGGCTTACTCGCCGCCTCTTCATAGAAGACTTGAGGTATCTCATAGCTACGTTGGCTTCTCAGCAGCAATGGTGGCTTGGTTCTGACGATACTGTTAAGCTTATTGTCTTAGTTCTCTGTCTTCTCCGTTGTCACGGTGTTGGCTCCGCTCAGCACTACGCGAAGACTAGGCAGGACCTCATGGAAATTCTCTCGACTGTGTACAAGGTACTGGGCCCCTTCGACACTGCTTATGAAAGTGGCCTCATCCCGATGGTCGCGGAAATGCTATGTCTACTTGTGGGTCAGGATTCAGGTATCACAGTGAATATTGATACCTGCAATGTGGAAATTATCGGTGCGCTTTATCCCGTTATTCAATTGTATATTCCTCAGACTGTTCCATTCTGTAGAAACTCCCCCGCTCGATTTAGCAGAGCCACTAGTCTCCTTCGCTGTCCAGGTATTTGAACAGAATCCCGATTACTCACGTCCAAATGAACGCCACCTTTTTGTGATGGCTGTCGATGCGGTCTTGCGCCGTCTTATCCAAGATGAGAAAGCACGGCAGGCTTCCTCCGTCCAATTTCTCAGCGTGGAGGTCACGACCACCACATTCTCATGCATGGTCTCTGCAGCCCAATTATCACTGACCAGATCCTATCCGAACTGCGGTGCTTATGTCGGCGTTCCATGGCTGTCCTCGTTCGTCCAATTGTTCGTTCAATATCGCTCCTCCGAACAGCGCTTTCGAAGTTCCGCTGCTCAAATAGCAGACATCCACTTTATGAAAAACATTGCGCACATCTTCCTGCAGCTTTTATCGCTGCTCAAAGAAAGCATCCAGGCGGATCTCATCACCGGGGAAAGAACTCGTGAAGATTTTGACGTACTCCTCGAGCTCGTCGGAAACCCTGAATTGCCTCCCGTGCTTTACGACTGGGTCGATGATTATGTCCCTTCCGCAGGCCGTCCTGATCTCATAAGGCACGCGAAGGTATGTCTCTTGGCAAGACGATAATTCGAGAGGATGTCCGTTCTAACTTTTACTGCCGCATCTGTTGACCAGATCATTGATGCGCTGTACGCTGTACCTTTGGAAGGAGACTTCACGGACTTTGTACCTTCTGCGGGGCGTTAAGAGGGCGAAACAGGCTTCCCGCCGAAAAGAAAGTACAAAGAACTATCACATGCTTTAGTGTAACTTGGACCTAAACAATAGGCCACTGTCGTCTTATGACTCGTTACCGGATATTTCTCTCGCACCAGTGTGGGGGAACATTCCGAACTCAATATGTTCGGGTATGCAACCGAACCAGTAGAAGTCGTTGATTCTAAGACCGCTGGGTTGCCCAGCCCAGTTTGTTAAATAATGTAATGTCAAACCAAACATAATGTCGAAGCTTCCGCCAACACCTCTATAATATTGAGAATCATGATGAGCACTCCTATGCTTTGGAAATTGGACTGATGACTCCCGTAGAACTTGCACCAGAGCTTTCCGAGAGATGCTTGTTAGAGGTGACGCGGATGACCATTAGCGGGTCCTCGGGGAATCGGCTCGACTGTGCGTCATCTGTTGCTATTTCGCCTTTGTCGACCCACAGCCTCATCGCCCCGTCGTAGTTTCCTGTCGCGAACATGGGAGAAGATCGGTCCCAAGCGATGCAGGATAAGGGAGCATTCCGATGAGGTACAAGATAAAGCAGGACAGCAGATTCTCTGCCCCATATGTGTGCATTACCATCTGAATTTGTTGTTATACGTTAGAAGGTACAGGATGTGTATAGTCCATACCTGTCCCTATGCTCATGACGAACTCATCATGTTCACCGCCAAAGTGACTCAGTCCCGTCACGCGTGTTTGTGCATTTGGCATGAAAGCATGGCGTAAGAAGAGTCGTGCAACTGCGTTGTTTTCAGAGCGGATCACCCGGATTTTCCAAAGTTGCGGCGGTCTCTGAGGGCTGCAATTACAACGAGCAATACGATAAGTCACGTCTATTTGGACTTGCCTGGCTCTCGTAGCTGACCAGAACAGACTGTTGTTCTTCCGGGTGGGCCCGCGCCAGGGCAAGACCAGAGACGTCATGGAGGATCGGAAGACGACTGAGTACAATTGAGCATATGTTGGCTGTGATACTTTTCTAACCTACCTTTCAATATCTCTCGACTGCAGATTATACACTGATCGATGCAGTTTCAGTCAGTATCAGTAGCGGTAGTTGTTCGTGAACACTCACCCAGTAGCTGTTTTTCAACGGGACTTTTCGCAGGGCATAGTCCACCCGTGGACGCCTTGAGGATACCAACGCAGACCATTCTGCTGGCATCCTCCATAATAGCCACATGACGAATGTCTAGCTCATCAAGTTCGTACTTGTGCAATTCCTGCTTATGGTCAGCATCGATAAATACCCGGTGCACTAAGCACCCACCTCCCCCGCCATATTCTATCAAAATTCTACGCTCAGCGCCATCAAAAATTCGCCATGATGAACAACGCACCAGTTTCACTATAGAAGAGGACTCTACAGATACAAACGCTAGAGTGTAGTAAGGTAAAAAGATAGAACTTCTGAAGTCGTGCGTGTGACTTACTTTGCTCATGTGGGATCCACGCGACGCAGTGAACAGGATCTTCTCGAGCGATGGCGAGATCCGAACTCTTCGTCCGTTTTTAATTCATTTTTGTAGGTGTGAAGAATCCATTACTCACCGCCGAAGATGATCGCCAGATTAGCACACCATCTGATGTTTTGAGCAAGAGACGGCTTTCGTCCGTGGACCTGAGGACCAGTTCACACATGCAGTTCACAGACGAGAGTTGAACATACCAGACCAATTGACCAACAACCCCCTCGAGGACACGGAGTCGAAACACCCTGGACGACTTTCCTGCCTATTCAATGTGTCGAAATGAATGTGTACAAAACGGCTTTCACCTCTACGCGATAAATGACCGCACTGCCATCTCGGCTACATAGATGTCAATCCACCTAGAATAAGCTGACAAAACGTGGCACTCACCTTGCAGTGACCAGAAACTTTCCATTAGGGGAAAAGCTGATGTTGCTGACGAGGTCGATATGCGAGACAACTAGTTCCACGGTTTTCATCTCCAGCTCTGGTACGATTACTTGCCTGGGAATTGAATAATTTGTACGGTAGCGATGTTGGCCCGAAAGAGCCGAACTTATTCCTGCACCTCTGTTCAATGCTATAATAGATCGAACAATATTCTTCAAGCGCATTTTGTGGCGAGTGGTGTCCGACGACTCCGTGGGCGAAACGGGAGCGAGGTTTCTGTGCGAGGGACTCTGGGTAGTTTGAATGTGGACCACTAACTTTTCGTCTTCAATCTCGTGCGAAGACTCCAGGTCTATCGGAGGTGAAGTCCGCCACAGGTTTGTCCACGCTGTCAAAAGTTCACGAAGCGCATTCGTAAACCTCCGGAATATCCATCCCACATACTTGCAGATGACGTTGGGTGGCCCACGAACGGACCAGATAAGCGTAAGCCAAAAGAATGCAGGGACTTCGGTATGCGCCTTGGATAAAACATCTGTGAGTAATTTCTCGCCTTTGTAACTTGCCCATATCCAATATTCTGCGATGCACCAGCTGGACACGGCCGCAAGGCCCAATGAGGTGAATGCAGTGAATACGGTGGCGACCGTGGAAACGATACGGTTCTGGTCAGAAGCGTACGCGAAGAGAACGAGACCAACTGAGAAGCATGCCACAGAGAAGACGAGGAAGATGATGGGTGAGTTTTGTATCCATATCAGAACCCACCACGGGACTCGATTTGAAGGGGACCGGCTGTAGAACTGAAAGTGAGTCATCAGCATGTTACATCGCTGCAGCACATACTATTCAGCTTGCTTCCAAGCTACCGCCAGGACACTGTTGACTGCAGCCGCGATGGAGAAGATCAAAGAAGTGAACCAGAATCCATTCACGCTGTCGGCGAGCGGTGTTCCAGTCCTACTAACAGAAGACTGCATTGTGGTGGCAGTGACAGCGGAGAAGAAAGTTGCTACTGATGACAAGATTAGGAGGTTGTTTGCGGCGTGTTTTTGAGCCTTGTAGATTCTTGGAATACCTGTGCAAAAACAGGTTAAGAGTGTCAGAATGCCAGGTTGTTAATGAGAGAGAATGGTCACGCACCAAAATTGACGAAGTCATCCAATTCATCGACTATACTCTTCAAATGTTCTCCTAATTCAACGGTGATGTCATGCAAGTATGTCCGCACGGCAGGGGTTCTGAGTTGATCTAAGCGGGAGAACATGAGTAGACATACTCGACGAGTCGAAATGGAAACTATTGAGCGACCTTTATAGGCTTTCACGCGGCAAGCCCAATACTTGAGGTCACCACCCAATGCGACGAGCGAGGCATGTATTTCGTCGTCTGTGAACTCAGAAAACTCGCTCAATCGATCTCGAAAAACATCTACGTCCTCCGCAAAAGTTTCGAGCTGCTTTGGGTACTCGTCGATATCCTGCTTGGGTATCTGTAGCGGGTCGTGAGTGGATGCTTTCTGTCTTCGATGCAATCTGATCTTCCGTTGCATCACCGAAGGACCGTCCTCCTTGCGTACCCTACGTGGAAATAGTTCCGCAGCGTTCAATCGAGTGAGCCGCAAGATGTCAAACAGCCGCTCTCTGAGAGGTACGGACGATGACAGAATTCCTACGGAGCTTCCCAACTGCCTGACTGCTCCAGCGAAGCTCTGTACCTGGGGAAGAATATCGTGAGTTCGAATCCACTTATAGACGAGGATCTTGATACCTGATCGTCGAGGTTGAAGATGTGACTGAGGCGGTATAAGCATTCTGGTTTCCTCTGCATGAAGCACTTTACCTTTCAAACCCTTGAAAGGCTTCAGCACCAGCAACTTGTAGCTGCTCACTGACTTCGGAAAGTGTCAGATATAAAACACGCACGGGCAACCTCCCAACATAGGTGACTTACATGTAGCACGACCATAGTTGTCCTCGGAACTAGGTTTCTGATAGTGAGCTGCGAGTGACCATGTGAGAAGCCTTGTGCCATCGAGGACTCTCGCACATACGTGTCATAGATCAAGCGTAGTCTGGATGCGAGGAAAGTCGCTGCAATGTAGTATGCCAGTATTCAACTCGAAGTTGGGGGATCCAAACTGACAAAGATCGAGGGCTTAAAAACTCTTGCTGCCTCGACCATTCAGCGTTTCTAGGTGTAAGAAAGCCTTCATGACAATGCATGTATGCAGGGCCTACAGCATACGTTGAAAGCATGGTGCACAAGCGGTGTCATGTCCGAACACGCCGCGAGAATGGATTTATCCGCTGCTGCTTTAACATGATAAGTTGTCTATCAGGACCGACACCGACGAAGGTTTCCTGGAATTATCACTCACATTTACGCATTAGGGGACAACTATAGAACATATGCTAGGTGTCAGTTTGTCTGCATCGGCACACAAGTAATTTACCAACGTGTAGCCGTACCCATGACGGCGTTCAACAGTTTTGTCATGCGCGACAACGCCTTGCATACAACATGCGGAAGCCGTCTTGTACGACAAGCACTCCCTGTTTCCATTCTCGCTGTAATGTGGTTGATATCACGTAACTTCGAGGACGCCCACTAACTGGCATGCAGTGAAGCATGAGCCTCTGATCGCTCACTGGCATCTTCGCTGCGCTGTGAGCATAACAAGATATAATAAGGGTGCAATTTGTCGAAAGGCAGGTCCAGAAATGACCAGCTAGCGTACATGCAGGGCCATGAGTGTATCGTCAAGCAAAGCGGCATTCAAGTTATCGACGCACCCAAGTTCTCTGTTGAAGCGCTTATTACATACAGCCGGTGCACTCGCTGGGACTCATGCGAAATATTTTCATCACTTATTTCATTCATCATTCAGTCATACAGCTACTACCGACTACGAATCGTACACGTATGTATAGTTCTTGACTTCACCACGAAGACACAACAGTCCAACCCTACTCCGCCTCCTCTCCATCTCTCCCGTCTAGAACAGCCACACACGAACACGCACCAAGAGATCTAACCACTTTCAACGACAACTCCCAACTCCCAAACCTAACAACAACCGATAGAACGAGACTCCACCTTGCGCGCCGCTCCGAACCAAGCTTGCCACGCTCCGCTCCAGCCCGAGGGTACTGAACTAAGGGGGGGATGTAATAGGTAGATGTTTAGTAAGCCGTTGTGCCGTAGATGCTGCGACGGTCTCGGAAGCATGGGACGTCGAGGAGAAAACAATGTGCGAAAGCGATGCGGATGTGCGAACGTGCGGACTGCGGTATGGTACAATGCGACGGGGCAAGAACGAGAGACTGAGATGGAGCGAAGCGAAGCACAGCGGGAGCGATACACGGGGTTGGCTTGACGGGCTCGACTCGACCTGGCGGGGCCGTGCGCCGACACAGACGGAAGGAGGGTATGTGGATGGTGTACAGTGGTGTCGAGACGTGTCGGGCGACGAGCGCATGATGGTGATGACGATGGGAGAAATGGGAAATCGAGGACGGAAACGACAAGAATCTATATGCGAGAAACCGAACACGAGCAAATGAGCGTCTGTAGGG